>JAGIQG010000024.1:462137-575009 GCA_024679065.1 Sphyrna mokarran | reverse complement strand
CCTATACTCTACACATTTATTGTTCCTGCCAAAGTGCATTACCTCACCCTTTTCCACATTAAACTCCATTTGCCACCTCTCGGCCCAGCTCTGCAACTTGTCCAAGTCACTCTGTAAACTAAAACACCCCTCTTCACTATCTACCACACCACCAACTTTAGTATCATCTGCAAATTTACTGATCCATCCCTCAATACCCTCATCCAGATCATTTATAAAAATTACAAACAGCAGGGGCCCCAAAACAGACCCCTGAGGCACACCACTCGTCACCGAACTCCACGATGAATATCTCCCATCAACCACCACCCTCTGTCTTCTATCTGCCAGCCAATTCCTAATCCAATTAGCTAAATCACCCTCTATTCCACACATCTGCATTTTCTGTAGAAGTCTTCCATGGGCCACCTTATCAAAAGCCTTACTAAAGTCCATATATACTACATCAACCGCCTTACCCCCATCCACCTCTCTGGTCACTTTCTCAAAAAACTCAATGAGGTTAGTAAGGCATGACCTACCCTTCACGAAACCATGCTGACTATCCCCAATCAATTCATTTCTCTCTAAATAACTATAAATCCTATCCCTAATAATTCTCTCCAATACCTTGCCCACAACAGAAGTAAGACTCACTGGCCTATAATTCCCTGGAAGGTCTCTCTTCCCCTTCTTAAACAATGGGACCACATTCGCTATCCTCCAGTCCTCCGGAACCACACCCGTAACCAACGAGGACCTGAAGATCAGAGCCAGAGGCTCTGCAATCTCCTCTCTTGCCTCCCAGAGAATCCTAGGGTAAATCCCGTCCGGCCCAGGGGACTTATCCAACTTCAAACCCTCGAGAATTTCTAACACATCCTCCCTATCTACTACAATACTCCCCAATTTGCAACCCTGTACCTCAGTGCTCTCCACAGCTACATTTCCAGCACTCTGCGTGAATACCGAAGAGAAATATTTATTCAGTGCCTCGCCAATCTCTTCAGCTCCACGCACAACTTCCCACTGCTGTCTATGACTGGCCCTAATCTTGCCCTAACCAATCTTCTATTCTTAACATATCGAAAGAAAGCTTTAGGATTCTCCTTAATCCTATCAGCCAACATCTTCTCGTGTCCCCTCTTAGCTCTCCTCAATTCACTTTTTACCTCCTTCCTAGCTAATCTATAGCTATCCATTGCACTACCTGAGCCTTCAAGCCTCATCCTGACATAAGCCTCCTTTTTCTTCTTAACCAGCAAATCAACTCTTTTCGTATACCAAGGCTCTCTTACTCGTCCATTTCCTCCCTGGTTAACATTGTTCCTCACATTGTTAAAGTGGCTAACAATGTGTGTGAAGGGAATCCTGAGCATTGGTTAGAGAATTGTGTATTTTCTCCAGACAGCACAGTAAGTGAGGTTGTTTGCTAATCCAGGCAAGTTACAGGGGTTACAGATAGTGTGTCATGAAGCCAAGATCCCTGTTAAGACCGTCCTCATGTGTGCGGAGCCTGGCTATCAGTCTCTGCTCAGCGACTCTGCGTGTCGTGTATCACGAAAGCCCCCTTGAAGAACATTTACCCGCAGGTCGGAGGCCGAATGCCCATGACTGCTGAAGTGTTCGCCCACAGGAAGGGAACTGTTTTGCCTGGTGATTGTTGAGCGATGCTCATTCATCCGCTGTCGTAGTGTCTGCATGGTCTCCCCAATATACCATGCTTCGGGACATCCTTTCTTGCAACGTATTAGGTAGACAACGTTGGCCGAGTTGCAAGAGTATGTACCGTGCACCTGGTGAATGGTATCCTCATGTTTGATGATGTCGTCCATGTCTATGATCCGGCATGTCTTGCAGAGGTTGCTGTGGCAGGGTTGTGTGGTATTGTGGTCACTGTTCTCCTGGAGGTTGGGTAGTTTGCTGCGAACAATGATCTGTTTGAGGTTGTGCGGTTGTCTGAAAGCAAGAAGTGGGGGGGTGGGGATGGCCCTAGCGAGATGTTCATCGTCATCAATGATATGTTGAAGACTCCGGAGAAGATGTCGTAGCTTCTCCGCTCCGGGGAAGTACTGGACAACAAAGGGTACTCTGTCCACCGTGTCCCGTGTTCGTCTTCTGAGGAGGTCAGTGCGGTTTATCGTTGTGGCATGTCGGAACTGTCGATCGATGAGTCGAGCGCCATATCCTGTTCTCACGAGGGCATCCTTCAGCGTCTGGAGGTGTCTGTCACGATCCTCCTCATCTGAGCAAATTCTGTGTATACGGAGGGCTTGTCCATAGGGAATGGCTTCTTTAACGTGTCTAGGGTGGAAGCTGGAGAAGTGGAGCATCGTGAGGTTGTCTGTCGGTTTGCGGTACAGTGAGGTGCTGAGGTGACCGTCCTTGATGGAGATGCGTGTGTCCAAGAATGCAACTGATTCTGGAGAATAGTCCATGGTGAGTCTGATGGTGGGATGGAACTTGTTGATATCATCATACAGTTGTTTCAATGATTGTTCACCATGAGTCCAAAGGAAAAAGATGTCATCAATGTATCTAGTATATAACCTTGGTTGGAGATCTCGTGTGGTGAAGAAGTCTTGTTCGAACCTGTGCATGAAGATGTTGGCATACTGAGGTGCGAATTTGGTCCCCATGGCTGTTCCGTGTGTCTGAATGAAAAGCTGATTGTGGAAGGTGAAGACATTGTGGTCCAAGATGAAGCGGATGAGTTGTAAAATTGCATCCGGAAACTGGCAGTTGTTGGCATTGAGTACTGAGGCAGTTGCAGCAATACCATCGTCGTGGGGGATGTTGGTGTAGAGCGCCGAGACATCCATTTTGACAAGGAGTGTCCCTGGTTCAACTGCTCCATGTGTGCTGAGTTTCTGTAGGAAGTCCGTAGTGTCAAGACAAAAGCTGGGGGTTCTTTGTACGATGGGTTTCAGGATGCCTTCGATATAGCCGGAGAGGTTCTCCCATTGCCCGATACGATGGGACGGCCGGGTATGTTTGCCTTGTGTATCTTATTGCAGACCAGAACACTGCATTTGCCTGAATCTTTACCCAAAGGGTGGTTCGGGAGTGGAATGCCCTGCCTGCAGCAGTTGTGGATGCGCCAAGTTTGGTGGCGTTTAAGAGGTTAGTTGATAAGTATATGGAAGAGAAGAGAATGGTTTAGTTTGGAGGGGCATTGCTTTTTATATTGGTCGGCGCAACATCGAAGGCCAAAGGGCCTGTTCTGTGCTGTAGTGTTCTATGTTCTATGTTCTAAAACACAAAGAAATTTACAGCACGTGAACAGGTCCTTCGGCCCTCCAAGCCTGCACCGACCATGCTGCCCGACTGAACTAAAATCCCCTACCCTTCTGGGGCCCCTATCCCTCTATTCCCATCCTATTCATGTATTTGTTCAGACACCCTCTTAAAAATTACTATTGTATCTAGGGGAGAACTTTTCCATCCCACCCGCCTTGGGAATCT
Source organism: Sphyrna mokarran (assembly GCA_024679065.1). Lineage (NCBI taxonomy): Eukaryota > Metazoa > Chordata > Chondrichthyes > Carcharhiniformes > Carcharhinidae > Sphyrna > Sphyrna mokarran. Next base: position 571,565 of record JAGIQG010000024.1, on the reverse strand, counting down.
TATCGGGCGAGGGGCGGATCATGCAAAGGTCCTTTTGTCCTTGGGCAGGATTTTGCAGTTTTAGGGCAAGTACAGCCAAAAGGTCTCTCCCAAAGGGTCAGAGCAAACCCAAGATGGGGTGTAACGCTTTATCTTGTCAACTTGGATCGTTTTGGTCTCTTGTGGACATCATAAATTGGATGGATTTATATTTGGTTTTTGGAGCAAGCAAGGAGATAAATTCTGGTCTGCCCAGTCCACTCTGTGCTTTGGCTTTGTAACATTCATTACGGAATAAAAATAACATCTGGATAACATCAAATACGCTGACCAAGATCACAATCCAACTGGTATCAGAGATCTTTGCTAATGTCATGTGAATTGTACATATTTTATGTTTTCTTTTTTAGATTTTTCATAATTCATAGAATCATAGAATTTTTGCAGTGCATGTAGTGGCCATTCAGCCCATTGAGTCTGTACTGACCTCAATCCCACCGAGGCCCTATTCCAGCAACCCCACATATCCACCCGACTAACCTCCCTGCCTCTAGAGTTAATTTAACATGGTCAATCAGCCTAACCTGCACATCTTTGGACACTTTTTGGAACATTTTTTGTCAATTTGGCAGAAAAATGTGTAATTTTACTTTGATGCTCACATGTTTCAAATACTTATTTGGTAAATTATAATTGAAGTGATTAATTTGCACCTTCCCATTTCTCTGTTCTGTACCTCAGTGAAAATTGATTTTTTTTCCTTCTACAGATGCACTTGCACAGTTTGGAAGATGTATTGAAAAAAACATGGGAATTGAATATGATCATTGAGAGCTATAGAAATGAACTAATAGACTATCAGATCTAGAAAACTTTCAGATTTTGAGAACATCAGCATCTGAAACTTTTGTTAGGTTTTTCCCAACAGGAGATGTTCCTGTGGAAATTCAAAACAGGAGACAAATGTTTGGACTGCAGATTTGCAATATCCTTGAATCTTTTTTGCTTTGTACATTCACAATTAGTCATGTCTGGAACGTGTCTATAATATTAGTTTTTTGCTACGGAATCATAGAATCCCTAGAGTACAGAAGAAGGCCATTTGGCCCATCAGGTCTGCACCAAAAACAATCCCATACAGGCTCTATTCCCACAACCCCACATATCCACCCAGCTAATCCGCCTGACACTAAGGGACAATTTAGTATGGCCGATCTAACGTACACAGCTTTGGAACGTGGGAGGAAACACAACACCCAGAGGAAGCCCACCCAGACACTGGCATAATGTGCAAACTCCACACAGGTCAACCAAGGGCGGAATCAAGCCCGTGTCTTTGGCACTGTGAGGCAACAATGTAGAACATAAGTCCCTCAGCCTTTCCTCATAAGACCTTCCCAGCATACCATGCAACATCCTGGTAAATCTCCCCTACACCCTTTCCAGTGCTTCCACATCTTATAGTGCGGTGACCAGAACTGTACGCAATACTCCAAGTGTAGCCGCACCAGAGTTTTGTACATTTGCAACATGACCTCATGGCTCCAAAATTTAATCTCTCTAGTAATAAAAGCTAACACACTGTACACTTCCTTAACAACCCTATCAACCTGGGTGCCAACTTTCAGGGAGCTATGCACGTGTACACTGAGATCTCTCTGCTTGTCAATACTACCCAGAATCCTTCCATAGCCCTATATTCTGTATTCCTCTTACTCTTTCCAAAGTGAATCACCTCACAGTTTTCTACATTAAACTCCATTTGCCACCTCTCAGCCCAACTCTGCAGCTTATCTATGTCCCTCTGCAAACTATAACATCCATCCTCACTGTCTACAACTTCTCCGACTTTAGTGTCATCCACAAATTTACTAACCCGTCCTTCTACACCCTCATCTAGGTCATTCATAAAAATGTCAAACAGCAGTGGCCCCAAAACAGATCCTTGAGGTACACCACTTGTAACTGCACTCCAGGTTGAATATTTCCCATCAACCACCACCCTTTGTCTTCTATCAGCTAGCCAATTCCTGATCCAAACTGCAAAATCACCCTCAATCCCATGCATCTGCATTTTCTGCAGTAGCCTACTGTGGGGAACCTTATCAAACATTTTGCTAAAATCCATATACACCACATCAACTGCCTTACCCTTATCCACTTCTTTGGTCACTTTTTCAAAGAACTCGATAAGGTGGGATTGGGGGTTATAGATAGGTCTATGGCTGGGTAGGTTTTGATGTGTTCGGCACAACTTGTGGGCCGAAGGGCCTGTTTGTGCTGTAGTGTTCTATGTTCTATGTTAGTGAGGCATGACCTACCCTTCACAAAACCGTGTTGACTATCCCTAATCAATTTATTTCTCTCTAGATGATTATAAATCCTATCCCTTATAATTTTCAAAAACTTTGCCCATAACAGAAGTAAAGCTCACCAGTCTATAATTCCCAGGATGGTCTCTACTCCCCTTCTTGAACAAGGGGACAAATTTGCTATCCTGACGTGTGTGTTGTAGATGATGGACAGGCATTGGGGGGTCAGGAATTGAATTATTCACCTCCAGATTCCTTGCCTTCAACCTGTTGTGACAGTCACAGTATTTATGCTACTCTAGTTCAGTTTCTAGTCAATGGTAACCCTCAGGATGTTGGTAGTGGTGGGTTCAATGATGGTAATGCCATTGAATGGCAAGAGGTGATAGGTAGATTCTTTCTTTTGGAGGTGGTCAATGCCTGCCTGGCCTTTTTGTGCTACTTATAGAGTCATAGAGGTTTACAGCATGGAAATAGACCTTGGGCCCAACTTGTCCATGCCATCCTTTTTTTTGTTAAAACCCCTAAGCTAATCCCATTTTCCTGCATTTGGCTCATATCCCTCTGTACCCAAAGTACCCATGCAACTATCTAAATGCTTTTTAAAATATAAAATTGTACCTGCCTCTACTACTATCTCTGGCAGCTTGTTCAAGATACTCCACCCTCTGTGTGAAAAAATTGCCCCTCTGAACACTTTTGTATCTCTCTGAAATAGGGAAAGGTTAATGGATTTTGTACCTAGAATATGTCACAAACATAACCCTTCATCATGACTGATCTTCTCAAGCTTATACTGCTCCTGGCAGTAATATAAGTTATTTTTCATGTATTACATGCTTTAACTCTCATTTTTAAAAAGACACTTTAATGTGGCTGTTATTTTGTAGATTTTGTAAATCTTACCTATTTGTGTTAGTTGCACATCATTACGCAGACGGTAGTTTACAATTAGCTGCTGTTAGCAGATCATGACACTGGCTTTTAACAGAAAGAGTCCTGCTGGGACAGCCGTAATCACACAAGTAACTTCAAAGACAGGGATGCCTGTACTGCTGCAGAAGGAGTTTGAATCGTGACATGATTAAGTCTGTGTCATGACTGCTGCTGCCAGCTGAACTGTGATTCCTGATTAAATCTGGGGCTGAATCATGATCAAGGAAGGAAGACCTGAAGGTCTGGCTGGAATTGGAACTTTGAATTGTGATTACTACTAGAGTTCATAGTGTATAAATGCCCACTTGTGTTTGTGTTCTATGAGAAGTCTGGTAGTCCAGGCTGGAACCAGTTTCTCCCAAAGTTTTACAATAATAACCACTAAATTTTAACTCACTAACGTCTCAGAGGTATTATTTTACCTACAACACTCTCCCCTCTCATCTTAAACCTATGCCCTCTAGTTTTAGACTCCCCTACCTTTGGGAAAAGATATTAACTATCTACCTTGTCTATGCCTCTCATTATTTTATAGACATCTATAAGGTCACCCCTCAGCTCCTTCGCTCCAGAGAAAAAAGTTCCAATCTATTCAGCCTCTCTTTATAACTCAATCCATCAAGTCCCGGTAGCATTATAGTACATCTTTTTTGCACTCTTTCTAGTTTAATAATGTCCTTTCTATAATAGGGTGACCAGAAATGCACACAGTATTCCAAGTGAGGCCTTACCAATGTCTTGTACAACTTTAACAAAATGTCCTAACTCCTGTATTCAATGTTCTGATGAAACCAAGCATGCTGAATGTCTTCTTCACCACTCGTCCACCTGTGACCCCACTTTCAAGGAGCTATGAACATTTACTCCTAGAACACTTTGTTCTGTTTCTCTCCCTAGTCCCTACTATTGACTGAGTTAAGTCCTCCCTGGTTCAATCTACCAAAATACCTTTGCATTTGTCTAAATTAAACTTCATCTGCAATTTGTCAGCACATTGGGCCAATTGATGAAGATCCTGCTGCAATTGGAGATAACCTTCCTCACTGTGCCATCAACCTTGGTGTCACCTGCAAAATTGCTAAACATATCTCCTATATTCTCATCCAAATCATTAATCTAAATGACAAATAACAGTGAGCCCAGCACTGATCCCTGAATCACATCCCTGGTCAGAGGCCTCCAGTTTGAAAAACAACTCTCTGCAACCCACCCAAAGTCAATTTTGTATCCATTTAGATCCTCCACCCTGGATCCTGTGAGATTTAATTTTATGCAACAACCGCTCCCTTGTCAAAGGCCTTGCTAAAGTCCATGTGGACAATATCCTTAATTGCCATCCATTTCAGAGAGCATTGGAGAATCAGACATGTTGTGCATCTGAAGTTTCATGTAGGCCAGACAGGGTAAGGATGGTTTTAAGACCATAAGATATAGGAGCAGAATTAGGCCATTCGGCTCATTGAGTCTGCTCCACCATTCAATCATGGCTGATATGATTCTCATCCCTCTTCTGCCTTCATCCCATAACCTCTGATCTCATTATTAATCAAGAACCTATCTATCTGTCTTAAAGACACTCAATGTGGAGAACACTGGGATACAGGATTGCAAACTGTAAAGTATTGAAGTAGATAAGGAGGATGTGCTAGATATTCTTGAGGGTTTGAAGTTAGATAAGTCCCCTGGGACGGACGGGATTTATCCTAGGATTCTCTGGGAGGCGAGAGAGGCGATTGCAGAGCCTCTGGCTCTGATCTTCAGGTCGTCATTGGTTACGGGTATAGTGCCGGAAGACTGGAGGATAGCGAATGTGGTCCCATTGTTCAAGAAGGGAAAGAGAGACTTTCCGGGGAATTATAGGCCGGTGAGTCTTACTTCTGTTGTGGGCAAAGTATTGGAGAGAATTATTAGGGAGAGGATTTATAGTTATTTAGAGAGAAATGAATTGATTGGGGATAGTCAGCATGGTTTTGTGAAGGGTAGGTCGTGCCTTACTAACCTTATTGAGTTTTTTGAAAAAGTGACCAAAGAGGTGGATGGGGGTAAGGCAGTTGATGTGGTATATATGGACTTGAGTAAGGCGTTCAATAAGGTGGCCCATGGAAGGCTTCTGCAGAAAATGCAGATGTATGGGATTGAGGGTGATTTAGCTAATTGGATTAGGAATTGGCTAGAAGATAGAAGACAGAGGGTGGTGGTTGATGGGAGATATTCATCGTGGAGTTCGGTGACAAGTGGTGTACCTCAGGGGTCTGTTTTGGGGCCCCTGCTGTTTGTAATTTTTATAAATGATCTGGATGAGGGTATTGAAGGATGGATTAGTAAATTTGCATATGACACTAAAGTCGGTGGAGTGGTAGATAGTGAAGAGGGGTGTTATAGTTTGCAGAGAGACTTGGACAAGTTGCAGAGCTGGGGCGAGAGGTGGCAAATGGAGTTTAATGTGGAAAAGTGTGAGGTAATTCACTTTGGCAGGAATAACAAATGTGTAGCGTATAGGGCTAATGGTAGGACTCTTAATAGTGTTGATGAACAGAGGGATCTTGGTGTATGCGTGCATAGATCCCTGAAAGTTGGCAATCAAGTCGATAAGGTTGTTAAGAAGGTATACGGAGTCTTAGCTTTTATTGGTAGGGGGATTGAATTTCAGAGCCGCAACATCATGTTGCAACTGTACAAAACTCCAGTGCGGCCGCACTTGGAGTATTGTGTACAGTTCTGGTCCCCGCATTATAAGAAAGATGTGGAGGCATTGGAGAGGGTACAGAGGACATTTACCAGGATGTTGCCTGGTATGGAAGGCAGGTCTTTATGAAGAGAGGCTGAGGGATTTGAGGTTGTTTTCGTTAGAAAGAAGACGGCTAAGAGGAGACCTTATTGACACATATAAGATGATTAGAGGTTTAGATAGGGTGGACAGTGATAGCCTTTTTCCTAGGATGGAGAAAGCTAGAACGAGGGGACATAGCTTTAAATTAAGGGGTGGTAGTTATAGGATGGATGCCAGAGGTAGGTTCTTTACCCAGAGGGTGGTAAGGGTATGGAATGCCCTGCCTGCTGCAGTTGTAGATGCGCCAAGTTTGGTGGCGTTTAAGAGTTTAGTAGATAAGTTTATGGATGAAAAGGGAATGGTTTAGGTTAGAGGGTCACTGCTTGTTCCTAATTGGTCAGCGCAACATCGAGGGCCGAAGGGCCTGTTCTGCGCTGTAATGTTCTATGTTCAATGACCTGACTTCCAAAGGCCTCTTGCCAATGAGTTCCACAGATTCACCATTCTTTGGCTGAAGAAACTCCACATCTCAGTTTTAAAGGAGTGTCTCTTCATTTTGAGGTTGTGCCCTCGAGTTCTACTTTCTCCCACTAGCGGAAACATCCTCTCCACATCCACTCTACCTAAGACTCTCAGTATCTTCAAGTTTCAATTAGAACCCCCACATCCTTCTAAATTTCAACAAGTACAGACCCAGAGTCCTCAACCACTCCTCGTTTAATAAACCGTTCATTCCTGGGATCATTCTTGTGAACCTCCTCTGGACCACCTCCAAGACCAGCACATCCTTCTTTAGGGATGGGGCCTAAAACTGCTCACAATATTCCAGATGGCATCTGACCAGATCCTTATACAGTCTCAGCAGGACATCCCTGCTCTTATATTTTAGCTGTGCAGAAATGAAAGAGTTAACATTGAATTTATCTTCCTAACTGCTAGCTGAATCTGTATGTTAACCTTAAGAGAGTCCTGAACCAGGACTCTCAAGTCCCTTCGTGCTTCCGATCTTCAAAACCTTTCCCCATTTAGAAAATAATGTATGCATATATACTTCCTACCAAAGTGCATAATCTCACACTTTCCAACATTGTATTCCATCTGCCACTTCTTTGCCCACTCTCCTAGTCTGTCCAAGTCATTCTGCAGTCTCTCCACTTCCTCAACACTACCTGTCCCTTTACATAATTTAACAATCCCATGCCTTCAGTTCCATCTTCCAGATCATTATTCGAAAGTGTTGCCAATTTTGTAAATTTACAATTTTGTAAATTGAATTTGTGTCTTTATATGTCCTGTTTCTGAATAGAACTCCTATTTACCTCACGAAGGGGCAGTGCTCCAAAAGCTAGTGGTTTTTGCTACCAAATAAACTGTTGGACTTTAACCTGGTATTGTGAGACTTCTTACTGTGTTTACCCCAGTCCACACTGTATCTCCACATTATAAAAATATATAAGATAGGAGCAGCTTATTTTCCAATTATCTATGACCTCCCCTGTAGCCAGTGAGGATACAAAGATTTCTTTCAAGGCCCCAGTGATTACTTTCCTTGCCTTTCTTAGTATTCTGGCATATATCCCATCAGGCCCTGGGGACTTGTCTATTTTAATGTTTCTCAAGAACCCCAATATCTCCTCCTTTTTGACCTCAACATGACCCAAACTATCTCACGCACTTCCCCAGAATCATCATCTATCAAGTCCTTTTCTTTGGTGAATACTGACACAATCATCTATTATCTCACCTATTTCCTCTGGCTTCACACATAAATTCCTTCCCCTGTCCTTGAGCGGGTCAACCCTCTCCCTGGCTACCTTCTTGCTCTTTAAATATGTACAAAAAAAAGCCTCGGGATTTTCCTTAATCATGCTGGGCAATGACTTTTTTTGACCCCTTTTAGCCCTCCTGACCTCTTGCTTAAATTTCTTTCCAGTTTTCTTGCATTCTTGCAAGAATGCAAGAATGCAATTTTCTTGCATTCCGCACATTCCACATAATGTGCTCCCAGCCAATTTTGTAAATTTACAATTTTGTAAATTGAGTTTGTATCTTTATATGCCCTGTTTGTGAATAGAACTCCCACTTATCAATCCTCTGTGGTAAGTGGGTTAGGTTTGACAAATGCTTTCTTTTTTTTTTGACTAGGCTCACAATATCTCTTGTTATTCAAGTTTTGTGAACCTTGAATAACTTCTAAGTTATCCTGATTGCCCACATTTGACCCATATCCCTCTATATCCATTTTATCCATGTAACTATCTAAACACTTTTTAAAATACAAAATTGTTTCTGCCTCTACTATTATCTCTGGCAGCTTGTTCCAGACACTCACCATCCTCTGTGTGAAAACAATTGCCCCTTTGGTTCTTTTTGTATCTCTCCCCTCTCACCTTAAACCTATGCCCTCTAGTTTTAGATTCATCTATCTTTGGGAAAAGGTATTGACTATCTAGCAGATCTGTACCCCTTCTTATTTCATAGACCTCTATAAGACCACTCCTAACCTCCTATGCTCCAAAGAAAAAAATCCCAGTTTATCCAGCCTCTCCTTATAATTCAAACCATTAAACTCTAGTAGCATCCTTTTCTGGACTCTCTCTAGTTTAATAATATCCTTTCTATAATAGGGTGATCAGAATTGCACACAGTATTCCAAATGTGGCCTTACTAATGTGTTATACAACTTCAACAATGTATTCAATGTTCTGACCAATGAAACCAAGCATTCCAAATGCTTTCTTCACCATTTTGTCCACCTGTGACTCCACTTTGAAGGAACTATGAACCTGTACCCCTAGATCTCTTTGTTACATAACTTTCTCCAGTACCCTCCACTAATTGAATAAGTCCTGTTCTGGTTCGATTGATCAAAATGTAGCAACTCGGATTTATCTAAATTAAACTCCACTTACCATTTGTCAGCCACTGGCCCATCAAGATCCCGTTGCAATCCTAAATAACCTTCTTCACTGACCACTATGCCACCAATCTTGGTGTCATCTGTAAACTGGCTAACCATGCCTCCTATATTCTCATCCACTTACCAGACGTCCCTTTGCTTGCCAAGACCCTCGCTGTTAACTTTTGAAAGTTTCTGTAGGATACCATCAAAATTGGCCTTGCCCCAATTTAGTATTTTAACTTTTCAGCCAGACCTATCATTCTCCATCATTATCTTAAAACTGGGGTAAGCACAGCAAGAAGTCTTACAACATCAGGTTAAAATCCAACAGGTTTCCTCCCAGCGCCAGGGACCTGGGTTTGATTCTCAGCTTGGGCCACTCTCTGTGTGAAATTTGCACATTCCCCCATGTCTACAGGGCTTCCTCTGGTGCTCCGGTTTCTTCCCACAATCTGCAAGGCCTGCTGGTTAGGTGCATTGACCCGATGTAAACTGTAGCGACTAAGGGAATTTCACAGTAACTTAATTGCAGTGTTAAAGTAAGCTTTACCTGTGACTAATAAATTAACTTAACATTGTCCACTCTTTTACATCCCCCCCATTCCCACTGAAACATCTGTATCCTGGAATGGTAAGCTGCCAATCCTGTCCTTACCTTAACCAAGGTAAGAAATAGGAGCAGGAGTAGCCATCCAGCCTCTCGAGCCTGCCCCGCCATTCAATATGATCATGGCTGATCTGAAGTGGATCAGTTCTACTTTCCCGCTTTCTCCCCCATAACCCTTAATTCCTTTGTCTATCAGAAATCTATCTACCCATGACTTAAATATATTCAATGAGGTAGCCTCCACCACTTCAATCAGCACAGAATTCCAGAGATTCACCATCCTTTGAGTGAAGAAGTTCCTCCTCAACTCCGTTCTAAACTGTACCCCCCCTCCCTTATTTTGAGGCTGTGTCCTCTAGTTCTGCTATCCTTTCTAAGCAGGAAGAATCTCTCTATCTCTATCTATCCCCTTCATTATCTTATAGGTCTCTATAAGATCCCCCCTAGCCTTCTAAACTCTAACGAGTACAGACCCAGTCTATTCAATCTCTCTTCATAAGCTAACCGCCTCATCTCCGGTATCTGCCTGGTGAACCTTCTCTGTTCTCCCTCCAAGGCCAATATATTCTTTCGCAAATAAGGGGACCAAAACTGCACACAATACTCCAGCTGCAGCCTCACTAGTGACCTGTACAGTTGCAGCAAGACCTCCCTGCTTTTATATTCTATCCCCCTCACAATAAAGGCCAAGTCTCCGTAATATCAACAATATCACAGTTCCAAATACTAATTCAAGCTCTAAGTTCATCTGCCTTACCTGTTACACTTCTCGCGTTGAAACAAATACATTTCAATCCACCAGACCTTCTTTGATTAGGAATCACACGCTGCCTGCTCTTTCTCTGACTCTTACTGACCCTACTCTCTACTTCCCATTCACTTAATTCACCTTCGTTTTGGTTCCCACCCCCCGCCAAACAAATTGAAATCCTTTCGTGTGATACTAACAAACCTTCTGGCCAAAATCTTTATGCCCATCCAATTTTGATGCAACCCATCCTTCTTGTACAGGTCCCATCCCACCTGGAAGATTTACCAATGGTCCAGATATCTGAATCCCTGCCTCCTACACCAGCATATGTAGCCATGTGTTGAGCTGTACTATCTTACTATTTCTAGCTTCACTGGCACATGGCACAGGGAGCAATCCTGAGATTACAACCCTGGAGATCCTGCTTTTTAACTTTCTACCTAACTCTCTAAACTGCTGCTGCAGGACCTTGTCACTCTTCCTACCTCTGCCATTAGAACATAGAACATAGAACATTACAGCACAGAACAGGCCCTTTGGCCTTCGATGTTGTGCCGACCAAAATAAAAAGCAATGCCCCTCCAAACTAAACCATTCCCTTCTCTTCCATATACTTATCAATTAACCTCTTAAACGCCACCAACTTGGCGCATCTACAACAGCTGCAGGCAGGGCATTCCACTCCCTAATCACTCTTTGAGTAAAGAACCTACCTCTGATATCCGTCCTATAACTCATACCCCTTAATTAAAGCTGTGTCCCCTAGTGCTAGCTTTCTCCATCCTAGGAAAAAGGCTATCACTGTCCACCCTATCTAAACCTCTAATCATCTTATATGCTTCAATAAGATCCCCGCTTAGCCGCCTCCTTTCTAACGAAAACAACCTCAAATCCTTCAACCTCTCTTCATAGGACCTGCCCTCCATACCAGGCAACATACTGGTAAACCTCCTCTGTACCCTCTCCAATGCCTCCACATCTTTCTTATAATGTGGGTACCAGAACTGCACACAATACTCCAAGTGCGGCCGCACTAGAGTTTTGTACAGTTGCAACATGACGTTGCGGCTCCGAAATTCAATCCCCCTACCAATAAAGCTAAGACTCCGTATGCCTTCTTAACAACCTTATCGACTTGATTGCCAACTTTCAGGGATCTATGCACACATACACCAAGATCCCTCTGTTCATCAACACTATTAAGAGTCCTACCATTAGCCCTATACTCTACACATTTGTTATTCCTGCCAAAGTGAATTACCTCACACTTTTCCACATTACACTCCATTTGCCACCTCTCGGCCCAGCTCTGCAACTTGTCCAAGTCTCTCTGCAAACTATAACACCCCTCTTCACTATCTACCACTCCACCGACTTAGTGTCATCTGCAAATTTACTAATCCATCCTTCAATACCCTCATCCAGATCATTTATAAAAATTACAAACAGCAGGGGCCCCAAAACAGACCCCTGAGGCACACCACTCGTCACCGAACTCCACGATGAATATCTCCCATCATCCACCACCCTCTGTCTTCTATCTGCCAGCCAATTCCTAATCCAATTAGCTAAATCACCCTCTATTCCACACATCTGCATTTTCTGTAGAAGTCTTCCATGGGCCACCTTATCAAACGCCTTACTAAAGTCCATATATACTACATCAACCGCCTTACCCCCATCCACCTCTTTGGTCACTTTCTCACAAAACTCAATGAGGTTAGTAAGGCATGACCTACCCTTCACGAAACCATGCTGACTATCCCCAATCAATTCAGTTCTCTCTAAATAACTATAAATCCTATCCCTAATAATTCTCTCCAATACCTTGCCCACAACAGAAGTAAGACTCACTGGCCTATAATTCCCTGGAAGGTCTCTCTTCCCCCTCTTAAACAATGGGACCACATTCGCTATCCTCCAGTCCTCCGGAACCACACCCGTAACCGACGAGGACCTGAAGATCAGAGCCAGAGGCTCTGCAATCTCCTCTCTTGCCTCCCAGAGAATCCTAGGGTAAATCCCGTCCGGCCAGGGGACTTATCCAACTTCAAACCCTCGAGAATTTCTAACACATCCTCCCTATCTACTACAATACTCCCCAATTTGCAACCCTGTACCTCAGTGCTCTCCACAGCTACATTTCCAGCACTCTGCGTGAATACCGAAGAGAAATATTTATTCAGTGCCTCACCAATCTCTTCAAGCTCCACGCACAACTTCCCACTGCTGTCTATGACTGGCCCTAATCTTGCCCTAACCAATCTTCTATTCTTAACATATCGAAAGAAAGCTTTAGGATTCTCCTTGATCCTATCAGCCAACATCCTCTCGTGTCCCCTCTTAGCTCTCCTCAATTCACTTTTTAGCTCCTTCCTGGCTAATCTATAGCTATCATTATAGCTATCATTAGTACCAATATGTATCACAAACTCTGCTGTTTGCCTTTTCCCTTCAGAATGCTTTTTGTTCATTCAGAGACATGCTGGAACTTGCCACCAGGGAGGCAAATTTCATCTTGCAGTCTCTTTCAAGTCCACAGAAATACTATCTGCACCCCTATAGAGCCCCCTATAAATATTGTTCTACAGCTTTTTGTCCCTCTCTGCTTACCAACAGAGCCAGTTGTGCTGCCATTGCATTGGCTGCTGCTGCAGTTATCGCCTGAAAGGCCATCCCTCAACAATATCCAAAATGGTATACTTGTTAGAGAGGGGGATGACTACAGGGGATTCCTGCACTGAATGCCTGCCCTTTCTAGTGGTCACTCATCTATCTGCCTGCACTTACAATATCATCACATCACGTCTATGACGCTTTCCACCACCCTCATGTTCTTAAGAGCATCCAACCACTGCTCCAACCAGTCCATGGGCTCTGTAAGAAAGTGCAATTAGATGCACTTTCTGCAGATGTACCACTGGAAGCATCATGGATCTCCCACATCTCACAAGACGGAATTATACATGCAGTTCTGGTCACTGCACTATGTGGTACTAGGGAGGCGACAGATGAAGTTTACAAGAATTTTTTCTCAGCTTGGAAATTCAGTTATGATGGAAGATTGGGCATGGTGGAGTTGTTTTTTTTAGATTCAGAGAAGGCTGAGGGGGTACCTAATGGAAGTGTATAAAATTGAGTCGTGTAGAGAGGATAGGAAGGGCCAATTCTTTTTCCAAGGTATCCATAACTAGAGGCACAGAGTTACAGTAAGATGGAGGAGATTCAAGGGTAAGTTTTCTAAGAATAGAACATTATACCGCAGTACAGGCCTTTTGGCCCTTGATGTTGCACCGACCTGGAAAACCAATCTAAAACCAATTCAACCTACACTATTCCAATATCATCCACATGTTTATACAATGACTATTTAAATGCCCTTAATGTTGGCGAGTCCACTACTGTTGCAAGCAGGGCATTCCACACCCTTACTACTCTCTGAGTAAAGAACCTACCTGTGACATTGTCCTATATCTATCAGCCCCCAGTTTAAAGCTATGTCCCTTTGTGCTAGCCATCTTCGAGAAAAAAGGCTCTCACTGTCCACCCTATCTAATCCTCTGATCATCTTATATGCCTCTATTAACTGACCTCTTAACCTTCTTCTCTCTAATGAAAACAACCTCAAGTCCTTCAGCCTTTCCTCATAAGACTTTCCCACCATACCAGGCAACATCCTAGTAAATTTTCTCTGCACCTTTCCAATGTTTCCACATCTTTTCTATAATATGGTGATTAGAACTGTACACAATACTCCAAGTGCGGCCGCAAGTTTTGTACAGCTGCAACATGATCTCATGGCTCCTAAACTCAATCCTTCTACCAATAAAAACTAAGTACCGTACATCTTCTTAACAACTTTATCAACCTGGGTGCCAACTTTCAGGGAGCTATGCATATGGATACTAAAATCTCGCTATTCATCCACACTACCAAGTATATTACCATTAGCCCAGTATTCTATATTCCTGTTACTCCTTCCAGAGTGAATCACTTTACACTTTTCTGCTTTAGATTCCATTTGCCACCTCTCAACCCAGCTCTGCAGCTTATCTATGTCCCTCTGTAATCAGCAACATCCTTCCAACTGTCCACAACTCCACTTAGTGTCATCTGCTAATTTAGTAACCCATCCTTCTACCCTCATCTACAAACAGCAATGGCCCCAAAACAGATCCTTTTGTACAATACTAGTAACTGAACTCCAAGATGAACATTTCCCATCAACTACCATCCTCTGTCTTCTTACAGCTAGCCAATTTCTGATCCAAACCGCTAAATCACCCTCAATCCCATGCCTCCATATCTTCTGCAATAGCTTACCGTGGGGAACATTATCAAACGCTTTACTGAAATCCATATACACCACATCAACTACTTTACCCTTATCCATCTCTTTGGCCACCTTCTCAAAGAACTCAATAAGATTTTGAGGCATCATCTACCCTTCACAAAACCATGTTGACTATCTCTAAACAAATAATTCTTTTCTAGATGATTATAAATCCTATCTCTTACAATCAAAGAACAAAACAGCATGGGAAACAGGCCCTTTGGGCCAACAAGCCTGCGCCACCACCCCGATGTTCCCACCTCTACCCGTGATCCCTGTCTATGTTTATAGATCTATGGATTAAAAACCAAATTTGAGACAATTTAGGGAGAAATTGTTTTGCCAATTAGCCTAAGAGCACAGATGCTCTTAGGCAGAGATGGCACAGGGAGGCCAACGCAAACTGGAAGAGTAGCATCTAATCTTCTAATTTAAGCATTTAATTAGGAATTTTGCAACATACAGGACTGAACATTGAGCTTCATAAAGTCATAGAGGTTTACAGCATGGAAATAGGCCCTTCGGCCCAACTTGTCCATGCCGCCCCTTTTTATTTAAACCCTAAGTTAGTTCCAGTTGCCTGTGTTTGGTCCAGGTCCCTCTTTACCCATTTTACCCAAATAACTGTCTAAAAGATAAAATTGTACTTGCCTCTACTACTACCTCTGGCAGCTTGTTCCAGACACTCACCATTCTCTGTGTGAAAAAATTGCCCCTCTGGACGGACCCTTTTGTATCTCTCCCCTCTCATCTTACACCTGTGTTCTCTAGTTTTAGACTCCTGTACATTTGGGAAAAGATATTGACTATGCCCCTCATTACTTGTGGACCTCTAAAAGATCACTCCTCAGCCTCTTCTGCTGCAGAGAAAAAAGCTCCACTCTATGCAGCCTCTCCTTATAACTCAAACCATCAAGTCCTGGTAGAATCCTAGTAATTTGTTTCTGCACTCTTTCTAGTTTAATAACATTCATTTTATAATGGGGAGATCAGAACTGTACACAATACTCCAAGTGTGGCCTTACTAATGTCTTGTACAACTTCAACAAGACATTCCAACTCTTGTATTCAAAGTTCTGACAAACCCTTTCCAAAACTTTGCCCACAACAGAAGTAAGGCTCACTGGCCTACAGTTACCAGGGTTGTTTCTATTCCCCTTCTTGAACAAGGGGACAACATTTGCTATCCTCCAGTCTTCTGGCACCATTCCTGTAGACAATGACAACCTAAAGATTAAAGCCAAAGGTTCTGCAACTTTCTCGTAGCCTCAGAGAATCCTTGGATAAATCTCCTCCCATCTGGTCCAGGAGACTTATCTATTTTCATACTTTCCAGAATTGCTAACACCTCTTCCTTATGAACCTCAATCTCATCCAGTCTAATAGCCTGTATCTCAGTATTCTTCTTGATAACATTGTCTTTTTCCTGTGTGAATACTGATGAAAAATATTCATTTAGTGCCTCTCCTATCTCTTTGGACTTCACAAGCTGGTTTTTCACCCACCTTGAAAGGGTGATAGAGGAGGTAATACTTAAAAAGTAGCTGGATATGTATTTGAAGTACCAGGGAGAGACTGTATGTGCAATTAGGCCTTGTTAGTCCGACACAATGGGCCAAATGGCTTCCTTTCATGCTGTAAACTTCTGTGATTTATTCAATTTTAATTTTATTGGCAAAGTTTTGGGGAAAAGATTATAAGAGATAGGATTTATAATCATATAGAAAGGAATAATTTGATCAGGGATAGCCAACACGGTTTTGTGAAGGGTAGGTCATGCCTCAGAAACCTTACTGAGTTCTTTGAGAAGGTGACCAAAGAGGTGGATGAGGGTAAAGCAGTTGATGTGGCGTATATGGATTTCAGTAAAGTGTTTGATAAGGTTCCCCATGGTAAAGCACCCTGAATTTCAATGGTAACTGCAAATAATCACACAGTATCCCATCTTCTCAAAATGATTGCATGTATCTTCCAGGGTAGAATTAGTTATTTGAAGTATTTTGTACAACCAAGGCAATTCAACTTTTCATTACTGCCTGGTGCACATTAATAAAATCAATACAGTGATAGTTAAGCCATGAAGCTGTATCTATTTTAAGAACATAAGAAATAGGAGCAGGAGTAGGCCATGCAGCCCCTCGAGCCTGCCCCACCATTCAGTAAGATCACGGCTGATCTGTAGTGGTTCAGTACCAATTTCCCGCTTTCTCCCTGTAACCCTTAATTTCCTTGTCAGTCAAAAACCTATCCACTCTTGACTTGAACACATTCAGCGAGGAAGCCTCCACCACCTCATCAGGCAGAGAATTCCAAAGATTCACCACCCTTTGTGTGAAGAAATTCCTCCTCAACTCTGATCTGAACCACCTCCCAATCTTGAGGCTGTGACCTCTAGTTCTGCTATTTTTGTTAAGCGGGAAAAGTATCTCAACCTCTACCCTATCCATCCCCTTCATTATCTTATATGTCTCTATAAGATCCCCTCTCAGCCTTCTAAACTCCAAAGAATACAAACCTAGCCTATTTAGTCTCTCCTGATAATTCAACCCCTCATCTCCAGTATGAGCCTAGTGAACCTTCTCTGCACCCCCTCCAAGGCCAATATATCCTTCCTCGAATGTGGCACCCCAAAGCTGAAATATTAACTAGAGTCGTAGAGGTACACAGCATGGAAACAGGCCTAACTAGTCCAAGCTGCCGTTTTTACTATTACGCTAGTCCCCATTTCCCGCGTTTAGCCCATATTTCTTCGTATCAAACTTACAATGTAACTGTCTAAATGCTTTTTAAAAGACAAAATTGTACCCCCCTCTACTACTAACTCTGGCAGTTCATTGCAAACACTCATAAGAACATAAGAAGTAGGGGGAGGAGTGGGTCATCTGAACCCTCGAGCCTGCACTGCCATTCAATAAGATCATGGCTGATCTTCTCGTGGACTCAGCTCCACTTACCCACCAGCTCACCATAACCCTTAATTCCTTTACTGTTCAAAAATTTATCTATCCTTGTCTTAAAAACATTTTTTAAGGTCGCCTCAACTGCTTCACTGGGTGGGGAATTCCACAGATTCACAACCCTGTGTGTGAAGAAGTTCCTCCTCAACTTGGTCCTAAATCTGCTCCCCCTTATTTTAAGGCTATACCCCCTAGTTCTAGTTTCATGTGTCATTGAAAACAACTTCCCTGCTTCTATATGTTCCTTTCATAATCTTATATGTTTCTATAAGATCTCCCTCATTCTTCTGAATTTCAATGAGTGCCTCCTTATAAGCCAATGCTCTCAACTCTGGAATCAACCTAGTGAATCTCCTCTGCACCCTCTCCAGTAGCAGTATATCCTTTCTCAAATAGAGACCAAAACTGTACACAGTTCTCCAGGTGTGGCCTCACCAGCATCTTACACAGCTGCAACGTAACTTTGTTGTTTTTTAAACTCCATTCCTTTAGCAATGAAGGACAAAATTCTATTGGCTTTTTAATTACCTGCTGCACCTGCAAACCAACTCCTTGTGATTCCTCCACAAGGACATCCAGATCCCTCTGCATGGCAGCATGCTGCAATTTTTTTCTATTTAAATAATAGTCCATTTTGCTGTTATTCCGACCAAAATGGATGACCTTACATTTACCAACATTGTATTCCATCTGCCAGACCCTTGCCCACTCACTTAGACTATCTATATCCCTTTGCAAGCTTTCAGCATCTTTTGCACACTTTGCTCTGCTACTCATCTTAGTGTCATTTGTGAATTTTGACACACTACACTTGGTCCCCAACTCCAGATTATCTATGTAAATCGTAAACAATTGCAGTCCCAATACTCTTCCCTGAGGCACATTACTAGTCACTGATTGCTAACCAGAAAAACATCTAATTACTTTCTTTACTTTACTCTTTACTTTCTGTCACGGATGTGCCCACATGAGAAACCCACTGATATCTTCCTGCAGTCTAAAGCTTTCTTTATTATTATTGACCTTTCAATTTTTTATCATTTAAAAACTTCTTAATAAAGACTCAATAACTTTGCTGGGTGTATTCTATAGGCCGCCCAATAGCAGCAGGGAACTTGAGATGCAGGTAGGGAAACAGATCCTAGACAGATGTAGAAATAACAGGGTTGTCGTGATGGGAGATTTCAATTTCCCAAACATCGACTGGAATATCCCAAGGGTAAGGGGTTTGGATGCTGTGGAGTTTGTTAGGTGTGTTCAGGAAGGTTTCCTGACACAGTACGTGGAAAAGCCTACGAGAGGATAGGCTGTACTTGACCTGGTGCTAGCTAATGAGCCAGGACAGGTGTCGGATCTCACGGTAGGTGAGCATCTTGGGAATGGAGATCACAATTCTATCTCTTTCACGATAGCGATGGAAAGAGAACGGATCAGGCAGGCTAGGAAGGTGTATGTCTGGAGTAAGGGGAAATATGAAAACATTAGGCAGGTAATTGGACGAATAAACTGGAAGGGGGTGTTCTTGGGGAAGAGTACAGAAGGAAAGTGGCGGTTTTTCAAGGAATGTTTGTCTAGGGCACTTCAAGCCAACATTCCAAGGAGTCAAGGAGGTTCTGGTAGGACGTGGGAACCGTGGTGCACGAAGGTAGTGGTGAACCTAGTTAGGAAGAAAAAAAATGGTATATAAAAGGTTCAGAGAGCTAGGGGATGTTAGGGATCTAGAGGAGTATAAGGTATGTAGAAGGGAACTTAAAAAGGAAATTAGGAGAGCCAGAAGGGGTCATGAGAAGGCCTTGGCAGATAAGATTAAGGAGAATCCCAAGGCCTTCTACAAATATGTGAAAAGTAAAAGGATGAGAAGAGAAGGGATAGGGCCTATAAAAGGTGAAGGGGGAAAAGTCTATGTGAATCTGGAAGAAATGGCAGAGGTGCTTAACGAGTACTTTGCCTCAGTATTCACGGTGGAAAGTGAACTGGGAGATTGCACTGCAGGTTTGCGGCATACAGAAAAGATTGAGTATGTGGATGTTAGGAAAGAGGATGTGTTAGACCTGTTAAATTCTATCAAGATAGACAAGTCGCTGGGACCAGATGGGATGTACCCCAGGTTATTGTGGAGGTGAGGGAAGTGGTTGCAGAGCCTCTGGCGATGATATTTGCATCGTCCATGGAAACGGGAGAGGTTCCGGAGGATTGCGGATGTGGTTCCTATCTTTAAGAAAGGGAACAGGGATAGTCCAGGAAATTACCGACCGGTGAGTTTGATTTCAGTGGTTGGTAAGCTGATGGAGAGGCTTCTGAGGGATAAGATATATGAAAATTTGGAGAAGTTTGGACTGATTAAAAATAGTCAGCATGGTTTTGTCAAGGGCAGGTCATGCCTTACGAGCCTAGTTGAGTTCTTCGAAAATGTGACTGAACACATTGACGAAGGAAGGGCGGTGGACGTAGTGTACATGGACTTTAGTAAGGCGTTTGATAAGGTCCCACGTGCAAGGCTTCTGGAGAAGGTGAGAGGGCATGGGATCCAAGGGGCTTTGGCTTCATGGATCCAGAACTGGCTTGCCAGCAGAAGGCAGAGAGTGGTTGTGGCTGGGTCTTGTTCTGCATGGAAGTTGGTAACTAGTGGAGTGCCCCAGGGATCTGTTCTGGGACCCCTGCTGTTTGTCATTTTCATAAATGACCTGGATGAGGAAGTGGAGGGAAGTGGTCAAGAAGGCGTACGGTGTACTGGCCTTCATTAATCGAGGAATAGAGTTTAGGAGTCAGGAGGTAATGATGCAGCTCTATAAGACTCTTGTCAGACCCCAGTTGGAGTATTGTGCGCAGTTCTGGTCGCCTCGTTATAGGAAGGATGTAGAGGCTATTGAGAGGGTTCACAGGAGATTTACAAGGATGCTGCCTGGATTGGGAGGCAGGCCTTATGAAGATAGGTTGAGGGATCTGGGAATCTTGTCACTGGAGAGATGTAGGTTGAGAGGCGACCTGATAGAGGTTTATAAAATGTTGAGAGGAATAGATAGGGTGGACTCTCAGAGACTATTTCCCCAAGCTGAAATGGTCACTACGAGAGGACACAGATTTAAGGTGCAGGGAAACAAATACAAAGGAGATGTCAGGGATAGGTTTTTCACTCAGAAGGTGGTGAGTGAATGGAACCGACTGCTGTCGGAGGTTGTTGAGGCAAACTCACTGGGGTCTTTTAAGAGACTTCTGGATGAGTATATGGAAAAGAATAGGATAGGGGTTTATAGATAGGTCTGTGGATTGGTAGATGTGATCGGCGCAACTCGTGGGCCGAAGGGCCTGTTTGTGCTGTATTGTTCTATGTTAAAACCCTCACTTTCAAGTCCAATCATTGATGTATACCACAACAAACAACAATTCCAAATATAAGAGCATTGTGAACCCCACTGGAAACAGCCCTATTGATCGCAAAAAACCCATCGCCCATTAGCATTTGCTTTCTGCCTCTGAGCCAATTTTGGATCTAATCTGCCATCTTTCCTTGGATCCCACAGGTTTTTACTTTTGTGACAAGTTTACTATTTGGAACATTATCAAAAACTTTTCTAAAATCAGTATAAACTACATAGCATGCATTTCTCTCATTGACCCAATTTATTATTGAATAAAAGATTCAATCATGTTAGTCAAATACTAACTTCTTTAACAATTCTGTGCTGTCTTTGGTTAATACGCTAATGTCCTGGGGACCCGGGTTCGATCCCCCATGGCAGATGGCATAATTTGAAATCAATAAAAAATATCTGGGATTAGGAATCTACTGATGACTGTGAAAACCATTGTCAATTGTCAGAAAAACCCATCTGGTTCCCCAAAGTCCTTTAGGGAAGGAAATCTGCATCCTTACCCAGTTTGGTCTACATGTGACTCCAGAGACACAGCAATGTGGTTGACTCTCAATTGCCCTCAGACAACTAGGGATGGGCAATAAATGCTGGTTAGTCAGTGATGCCCATGTCCCACAAATGAACAAAAAAGAAATCAGAATACGTTCTCTTCGACTAACATAGTTGTTAATTCCACGATTTATGGAGCATTGAGCCCCCAATCTGAAGCAGTTTCAAACAGATAAAAACCTTTTTCACTGTCTTCCCCTGTGAGGCTTCTCTTGTGCTGGTAATTACAAAAAAATGTAGCTCCAATCAGACTAGTCTTAGAACTGCTTCACCCATAAACAATACTATAGGTTGGGAAATTTGCAATGTCAATTATCAAGTAATGAACCAAAAATGTTCCTAATCTGAAAGCTTTTATTTCCTGCTGAACTTTCAAAGCTTGACTGGGTGGAGGCAGAGGGAGGCAGTAGGAAAGTACCATTGTCTGATCGAAGGACTCTATTTAGTAAATAGAGTCATTATTGTATTATAACAAACTGCCCAAAAGATCTGGGGGCCACTGCAGCTATTTTCTTAGGCTGTAGGTGGATTTTACATCAATTGAATCACCAATCATTTGGTTCTTGTGAAAACACTGGTCAATGAAATTGTCTGGATTAATTCTGGCATTTCAGTTCCATTTCTGCAATTATTTTTTAAGAATTATTTTGACCTAAAAGTCAAAGTAGAACTGAAGTTGTGAAAACCTTATAAAAGCACACATCTATTGGAGTTTAGAACAAAGAACAAAGAACAAAACAGCACGGGAAACAGGCTCCTCAGCCCAACGAGCCCGCGCTGCCACCCCGATGTCCCCATCTCTACCTGCAATCCCTGTCCGTGTTTATAGATCAGTGGATTTAAAACCAAATTTGAGACAATTTAGGGAGAATTTGTTTTGCCAATTCGCCTAAGAGCACATCTTTGGGACGTGGGAGGAAACCGGAGCACCCGGAGAAAATCCACGCAAGCACGGGGAGAATGCGCAAACTCCCACAGACACAGGCCCAAATCCATGTATCTGCACAGCACAGCGATAGTCACGGAGCTGTCGTGTTGCCCATCAGAAGGTCCAGGTCAAGCGTACACTAATGATGTGAAGCACTAGGATACTCTCGAAAAATCCAAGAGCAGTCCTCTCACGACCCATCGTGTGTATGCCCCTCGTTAGACAACAAGGTGGACCAAAGCACCTGTAGGATAAAAACAAATACATCAATATCATCAATCATCTATTTACACACTTCCCAGGGACTCCCAAGGCTCATGATCCCTATTTTAAATCTTATTTATTTTATTTATCTATTTAAATTTTAGCCCCAGCAAAGCCAAAGATTGCTTGATTATTTTATCTAGATCATGAAAAACATTTAGACCAAAATTATCAGATATCCAACAATATATTTAAATGTATTTAAGCTTACCCATTCATGGATCAGATTCCCTGACAGATTTTTTTAAAATGAGCATGGGTGGTAAAAACCTTTGAGTGATGTCAGGTTTAGACTGGCAGCAGTTCTTTAATGAAAAGGGTCTAGCAAGATAAAGTGTCTTAATCAGAGCTTTCTGTTAATACGAGGTAGTTACATTTCCAAAAGAAAGAAACTAAATTTGACAAGAATTAATTTGCATGCGTGGAAGATCCTAAAAATCTGGTTTTAAAAATATTATAAGCATACATTTTCTATTTATTACCTGATGTCAAAACAACTGCAATCTCTGTGAATAAGGCCCTGATGAAGCCCTCATTATTTGGTTTTGACAGATATTGATATCATTGGAATACGATTTTCCAGTAAAATTCATCTGCCCTGAGAAGGAGATATAAAAGAATATTTAGAACAGGTTATCTTCTAAAAGGACAATTTTACAAATATTAAAACTCCTATCTTTCCCAGTTAGTATCTGAAAAGAAATATACTGTCTACAGTTAATGTACTTTCTTCAACAAACTGGCACACCAGCAGTCGAATTTTAAAAATATTGTGCAATTGACTTGGATTATTCAGTAACAACAACTTGAATCAGGGTGTTACTAAGTGCCCTTCCAGCTCACATGCTTAGGAAGTTGTGATTGTGCATTTCAGAATCAATTTCAGCTATTTCAATTAAGTCACAAAAAAACGTCACTTTGCTATTTTTTTTTAGCTTGAACAATCTTATCCAGAGAGCATCTCAAAACTTTCCACTATTATATGCAGTTTTATGTAACTTTCTCCTGTCCCTCAATAATAAGATGGGAGTTTTGTTTCAATGTTCAGTTTCTAATGATGTAAATACAGTTATGTAATGATGTGGTATTAGCAATTCAACCATGTACAGGTCAAATCCAACTGTGCAAAGTCACTAAAGTGAATTCAATGTCTCGTCATTTGTGTTCAACCAGACGGGGGAAAAAATGAGTGACAAAAATCATTCACTTAAGCGATTCAGGAGGAAATGGAAATGAGCTTGCCATCTTTAACAAGCCTAGCCTCAATGTGACTCTAATCCATACTCCTTTGCAGGGCCCTGCAAAGTACAAGCCCTGCAAAATTAGCCAAGTAAGCCCACTCATTGGATATAATCATCATGTTTAAAGCACAGTATAAGTGTTTCAGCTCGGTGCAGGAAATAAATGAAACCATATCAGCATTGCCATCTGAGAACACAATTCTAATTAAAATGAATGAACATGAAAGATTTGAAATTACCCTATTGTTTCTGGAGCAGAGGCAACAATTCACTTTAAGGTCAGAATTAGTTACATGTTTTGCAGATTTTTCTAACATTTGTTCGATGACCTAAAACCTGACCTAACTGTGGTTAGCACTGATATCTCACATGCCAGGGACCCGGGTTCCATTCCCAGCAGCATGGTGACACAGTGATTAGTACTGCCGCCCCACAGCATGAGGGACCTTGATTCCATTCCTGGCAGCATGGTGGCACAGTGGTCAGCATCGCTGCCTCATAGTGCCAGGGACTCAGGTTTGATTCCTGGCAGCACAACAGTTAGACAGGTGTCCCACAATGGCAGGGATCTGGGTTCCATTCCCTAGCCACACAGTGGTTAGCACCTGTGCCTCTCAGTGCCAGGGACCTTGGTTTGATTCCGGCTTGGGTCATTGTCTGTGTGGAGTTTGCACGTTCTCCCTGTATCCGCGTATGTTTCCTCCAGGTGCTCTGGTTTGCTCCCACACTCTGAAGATGTGCATTGTAGGTTGGTCAGCTATGCTAAATTGATCCAATTTTATAAAACTATCAGACACTTATATACTCACAGGAATATTTCCCAAAGACTACTTCAAAAAAAAAATCATAGATTCAAGTTTAGTTTTTTTTGCCATTGAAACATTTGTTTTTACAGCTGAATATCACTGAACACTAGATTTATGTCTTATAAAAAGGCTGGCAAAAATTACCAATAGCATAGAATGTTACTTGGTTATTCTTGAATTCAACTCATTTCACTTTTTTTTGAAGGAGCTCCTCAGATAATGGGGTAGTAGCATTGCATTTGGCTCATGAAAGGATAAAAGTTGATAAACTAATGGGTTAAAAAAGAACTGCAATGTGCATAATCTATTCATGTTATATTTAAGCATCTCATGTCAAAGTTTGGTTGATTGGTTATGCTAAATTGCCCCTTAGTGTCCCAAGATGTGTAGATGAGGAGGATTAACTGGGTAAATACATGGGGTAATGAGAATAGGTCAGAGAGTCAGTGCAGACTTGATGTCCGAATGGCCTTCTCCTGCACTATGATTCTATGAAATTGCAATGGAATCCCAATGCCGACATTCAGGGCAAGAGGCTCAAATTATGCATTTATTGTGATCTGAAGCTAAATGGAAGGAGATTAGCATTGATGACCTTAAGTTGTTCACTAAAAAGATTGAAAATAGAGATGCTCAGCATTACTTTTGGGTTTCTAAGAGGAGGAAATATTCCAGTTTTTTGAACTAATTTAGTGGTACATATTTCCACGCACACATATCACCATTAGATAATGCACAGACATAATATGCTAATGATAATGGTTGGAATGATATAAAACCACAGGTTTAATATCACCCCATTAGCTAAAGTTGGGTAATCAAAGCTGTCCAGGAAGTGGGCTATTCAATTCCAATACATGCACAACTTACAAAATAACTGTACCTATGTGATAATATAATAGCTATTTACATACACACACAAAACAGTATTATACAAAAGAATGTAATAAGCATCATGCATTCTTATGTTACAATGTTGATTGATTCTGATGAAATAGTAATTGAATACATGCAAAAATATTATAAAATCTTGTATATCAGCACATTCCCACAACCTTCTAATTTAATAATGCATTATTAATCATTATTCTTTAAACTGTTGTTTCTAACTAGATTTGCTTTTTTATATCAGTTCCCCATTCAGATTATTTTAATTCATTTTCCATCATACTTTGAGATGTTTTGTAAGATTCTGACCTGATATTTAGACTGGATTGACTGGGCTTGTACTCACTGGAATTTAGAAGAATGAAAGGGAATTTTATAAAAACATATAAAATCCTGATGGGACTGGACAGCTAGATGTGGGAAGAATTTCCTGATTTTGGGGAAGAGCAGAATTAGGGGGTCACAGTCTAAGAAAAAGGGGTAAGCCATTCAGGACTGAGAGGAAGAAGAACTTCTTCACTCAGAGTTGTGAACCTGTGGAATTCTCTACAATAGAAAGCTGTTGGGGCCAGTTCGTTAGATATGTTCAAGAGGGAGCTGGATGTGGCTCTTGCGGCTGAAGGGATCGAGGGGTATGGAGAAAAAGTGGGAGTGGGGTACTGGAAGTGCATGATCAGCCATGATCATATTGAATGGTGGTGCAGGCTCGAAAGGCCGAATAGCCTACTCCTGCACCTATTTTCTATGTTTTTATGTTTCAATGCACATCCACAAGTTCCTGAAGTGGCAGAATAGGTGGATAAGGTGACAAAGCAAGTTTTCTTATTGGAAAAATATTAGCTATAAAAGCAGGTTGGCAAGGCTGAATAAAATGCTGACAGGAATTGAATAGGAGTCATAGAACCCCCACAACACAGAAGGAGGCCATTCAGCCCATCGAATGTGCACCAACTCTCTGAAAAAGCATTTTACCCTGGCCGAAATGCCACACTATCCCCATTATCCCACCTCATTAACCCCCTAATCTGCACATCGTTGGACTGTGGGAGGAAACCTGAGCACCCAGAGGAAACCCACACAGACACGGGGAGAAAATGCAAACTCCACACAGACAGTGACCCGAGCCAAGAATTGAACCTGGGTCCATGGCACTGAGAGGCAACTGTGCCACCATGCCGGCCACAAGGCTAGTGCTGTTTTTGTTAGAACAGAAACGAAGGACAGAATTGGCAGGATTCAGGAACCATGGACGACAAGAGAAATTGTAAGCTTAGTCAAAAGGGAAGAGGAAGCATACAACAGGTCTAGACAACTAAAAGCTGATGAAAGCCTTGAAAAATATAGTGAAAGTAGGAAGGAACTTAAATGTGGAATTAGAAGGACTAAAAGTGGCCATGAGACACCTTTAGCGACGAGGGTCAAGGAGAATCCCAAGGTTTTTCATGTATATATTAGGAGCAAGATGGTAGCAAGAGAAAGAAGGGGCCCACCTAAAGACAATGGAGGGAAGTTACATATGGAGCCACAGAAAGTGGGTGAGATCCTTAATGAATAATTTGTATTGGTATTTACCAAGGAGAAGGACATAGTGAATGTTAA
Organism: Sphyrna mokarran; assembly: GCA_024679065.1. NCBI lineage: Eukaryota > Metazoa > Chordata > Chondrichthyes > Carcharhiniformes > Carcharhinidae > Sphyrna > Sphyrna mokarran. The sequence continues at coordinate 544,369 of JAGIQG010000024.1, read as the reverse complement.
GGTCAGAGATAGGTGTGTGAACACTCGAGAGAACATCACTGTATTGAAGGAGGAAGTGTTGACTATCCTAAATTGCAATAAGATAGGCAAGTCCCCAGGGCTGGATGGGATCCATTCCAGGTTACTGCGGGAGGCAAGGGAAGAAATGAGTATGTGGACATTAAGAAAGAGGTGTTGGAACTGTTAAATTTCATCAAAGTAGATAAGTCGCTGGGTCCAGATGGGATGTACCCAGGTTATTGTGGGAGGTGAGGGAAGTGATGCAGAGCCCCTGGCGATGATCTTTGCGTTGTCGATGGAGACGGGAGAGGTTCCGGAAGATTGGAGGATTGCGGATGTGGTCCCTATTTTCAAGAAGGGGAATAGGGATAGCCCGGGCAATTACCGACCAATGAGTCTGACCTCAGTGGTCGGTAAGTTGATGGAGAGGATTCTGAGAGATAGGATTTATGAGCATTTAGAGAAATTCAATACGATCACAAATAGTCAACATGGCTTTGTCAAGGGCAGATTGTGCCTTACGAGCCTAGTTGAATTCTTCGAAAATGTGACTGAACACATTGACGAAGGAAGAGTAGTGGACGTGGTTTACATGGATTTCAGCAAGGTGTTTGATAAGGTCCCCCATGCAAGACTTCTTGAGAAGGTGAGAGGGCATGGGATCCAAGGGGCTTTGGTCTTGTGGAGCCAGAACTGGCTTGTCTGCAGAAGGCAGAGAGTAGTTGCGGATAAGTCTTCTTCTGCATGGAGGTCAGGCACCAGTGGAGTGCCCCAGGGATCTGTTCTAGGACCCTTGCTGTTTGTCATTTTCATAAATGGCCTGGATGACAAAGTGGAGGGATGGGTTAGTAAGTTCACCGACGATATGAAGGTTGGTGGTGTTGTGGATAGTCTGGAGGGATGTCTGAAGTTGCAGCGAGACATACATAGGATGCAAGACTGGGCGGATAAGTGGCAGATGGACTTCAATGTGGATAAATGTGTGGTGGTCCATTTTGGCAGGACCAATGGGATGAAGCAGTATAATATCAAGGGTAGGAGTCTTGACAGTGTTGAGGAGCAGAAGGAATTGGGGTCCGGGTCCATAGGACTCTTAAATCTGCCCCACAAGTGGAAGATGTGGTCAAGAAGGCATATGGTGTACTGGCCTTCATTAATAGAGGAATTGAGTTTAGGAGTTGAGAGGTAATGCTGCAACTTTATAAGACCCTTGTCAGACCCCACTTGAAGGACTGTGCGCAGTTCTGGTCGCCTCTGGTCAGAAGGATGTGGAAGCTATTGAGAGGGTGCAGAGGAGATTTACAAGGATATTACCTGGATTGGGTAGCATGCCTTATAAAGATAGGTTGAGAGAGAGCTCTCTTTTCCTTGGAGAGATGAAGGTTGAGAGGCGGCCTGATAGAGGTTTATAAGATGTTGAGAGGAATAGAGTGGATTCTCGGAGGTTATTTCCCAGAGCTACGAGAGGATACAGGTTTAAGGTGCTGGGGGGCAAGTACAGAGGAGATGTTAGAGATAAGTTTTTCACTCAGACGGTGGTGAATAGAATCAGTTGCCGTCAGTGGTGGTAGAGGTGAACTCGCTGGGGTCTTTTAAGAGACCTCTGGATGAGTACATGGGATTTAATGGGATTAGGAGTTACAAATAGTTCTATGGCCTGGTAGGTATAGATATGATCAGCACAACTTGTGGGCCGAAGGGCGTGTTTGTGCTGTAGTGTTCTATGATATGAAGTAATTTACCAAATGATAAATAATGCTAGTCTATAGACAAAATAGTAAATACCAAGTACCTTTGATTTCGCAGTCACCGAATCCCATACTGACCATTAAACTTCATCTTGAAAGTACCATTGTTAAATGTCCTGTAGAAATGTTTTTTCTCTCTCTTTTGATTTCTATTTTCTCTACAGTTTTATCATTTTAAAGATATGGTTTTCAATGCATGTGTTTCAAAAATGAATTTTAGTAACCATGCTGAATCAAAGTGTTATAAATTTGTAACTGTAGTAATGTGTTCATCACTAATCACAACTACTTGTTACAGAACTGCTTTTGCATATTTTTGCATAATAGTATTTCCACTGTGGTAGCAGTGCCACATTCTGTTATTCAAACACAGTCAGTTAAACATCTGTTTTTGTGTAGATCCAAAATACTGAAGTTTATTCTCCCATCCAGCATCATAAAAGGTGCTCAGAAAAATGCAAGGGAAATGGGAGATTAATTAGTAGCTTTTATCAGAATGTAGCCACAGGGGAAATTCGTTCATATTTAGACATTAAAGTGAAGGTTCTGGCATCTTCTTTAAGACTCTCCAACTTTAAGTTGCATCTATCCACGGGTATTAAAGGCTACAATGATGAGAAATTCTCAATTACGTAAAATTAACTGATAAATGCATACTTTGAAATTTAATAGTAAATAATCCAACAGTGTTTGTGCATGTAAGAGTGCCTGCCAAAGAAATTCAAAATTAATCTCTAAACATTCATTAATAGAGGATTCAAAAGTTACAGCATTGCTCCAATATAATGAGACAACTCATTTTATGCAATAATAATGGGTCTTGCGTCAAAACACTACACAATTAGTAGCACTTTGGATGCTAAGAAAGACGAGAGACTTTCTTTAGTAACCAATACTGTGGTTATTAGGAAACACCAATTGCACATTATTAGAGATGAAATAAGTCCTCAAAACAAAACTGTAATAATCAAAACTTCAGAACAAAGTGAAAATGGCATGTGAAAAAGTGCTTGTGACATTTTTATTTAATGCTCACAGGATTGAGCATCTGTAGGGCACAAAGGATATCACCAATCAAGGTCTTTCAAAAAGTCAATGTCATAAACACCATATACATCAGGAACATCCTGTTATAAACTTCACAGAAAATAATCTATATTAAAAGATTCAGCATGAGATTTTAAGCAGCATTTTGAGACAAATGGTCATTTGTTATTTTGCGTGACCCTACACCTAAGCAGATATTTATGAAAGAAATTAATGGAAACAATGTGGGGGGAAAGGGGGAGTGGAAAGTTTTTAAAGACAAGTTTGGTTAGAACATGGAGCTATTTTAATTCAGCAATACAAAGTGGGATTAACAGCGAACATTCCCTCAAAGGCTTTTTGACAGTGATATGAATAAGTTAACTGGTATTTAGTGCTTGAATGACATTTTTCTCAGTACAAAGCATCTTTCTATTGAATGCCCCAAATTATTTATTCTTCAACCTTTTTAGCCTCCTCACTCGGAGGTAAATTTTGTGACAATAGAAACTTGATTTGCTGCAACATTGATTACAAAGCTGCTAAAAAACTATAGACCATTTGGTGAGCGCATGGAGATTCTATTTATATTTTTCCTGCTCCCCTTCCATTCTGCCAAGTTTCTCATCTCAAACACGCCAATACTAGAGCAGCAAGACAGATTTTGCCATACCACTGTTGCATATCTTCTAACAACTGACTGAAGAGAAATCTGGTGGAGTAAGAACAGTAGGATACCAGTTAGCTCAATGGTTGTAAGTAATCAAGGAATAAAACCACAATTGCTGCCCTGAGGAAAATAGTAACCACCAAATGCAAAGAGATAGAGATAGTCTGAATATAGATAGTTTGAATGGGTAAGGGTCTGGCAGATGGAGTACAATGTTGGTAAATGTGAGGTCATCTATTTTGGTAGGAATAACAGCAAAATTTAAATAGTAAGAAATTGCAACATGCTGCTGTGCAGAGGGACCTGGGTGTCCTTGTGCATGAATCACGATGTTGGTGTGCAGATATAGCAGGTAATTAAAGAGGCAAATAGAATTTTGTCCTTCATTGCTAAAGGGATGGAGATTAAAAATTATGAGATTAGGTTGCAGCTATATAAAGTGCTGGTGTGGCCACATCTGGAGTACTGTATCCAGTTTTGGTCTTCTTACTTGAGAAAGGATTTACTAGCACTGGAGGGGATGCAGAGCAGATTCCCTAGGTTGATTCCAAAGTTGAAAGGGTTGACTTATGAGGACAGACTGAGTAGACTGGAGCTATACCCATTGGAATTCAGAAGGATGAGGGGGGGGTTTATGTATATTTATAGAAACATATAAAATTATGAAGAGAATAAATAAAATAGAAGCAGGGAGGTTGTTTTCACTGGCAGGTGAAAGGAGAACTAGGGGGCATAGCCTCAAAGTAAGGGGGAAGCAGATTTAGGACTGAGTTGAGGAGGAACTTCTTCACCCAAAAGGGTTGTGAATCTGTGGACCTCCCTGCCCAGTGATGCAGTTGAGGCTCTCTCATTGAATGTTTTTAAGATGTGGAGTTACTAGCATTGGACTGGGATAGGCACAGTAAGTAGTCTTACCTGATGAAGGAGTAGCAATCCAAAAGCTCATGCTACCAAATAAACCTGTTGGACGTTAAACTGGTGTTGTGAGAATGTTCTTAAGGTAAAGACAGATGGATTAATGAACAGTAAAAGGAATTAAGGATTATGGTCAGTGTGGGTAAGCAGAGCTGAGTCCACAAAAAGATCAACCATGATCTTACAGAATGGTAGAGTGGGCTCGAGGAAACAGATGGCCTACTGCTGTTCCTAGTTCTTATGATCTAAGTACATATAGAAGATGGCAAATTATAACTGTTTAAATAATGTATAATTTTACTTTTAAAACTTTCCCAGAAAAGTTAGACACTCAGTTTGAGATGAGCAGTGCTAAATCATGATACAAAGGCAGTGGATAGTGATGTAGAATTGGTTTGGGTTGAAATCATGAACAGCAGGGGAAAGAAGATAAGGATGGGCATAGTTTATGGAGAAGGTGGTCAATGCATAAAAGGTAAAATATCAAGGGTGTGTTTGAAGGGAACGGCAATTATCATGGGAAATTTTAATCTGCATATTGTTTGGGCAAACCAAACAGGCAAGGGATGGGGGCGCAGGAGAGGAATTTGTGGAGTGCATCAGGAATTACTTTTTAGAACAGTTCGTTGTAGAACCTACTTCAGATTTGGTTTTGTGCAAAGAAAGATTAGTAAGGGATCTTATGACCACAATATGATAGGCTTCCAGATATCTCTAGAATATAGCTGAAGATAGGCCCATAACCAGTGTCTTCAGCTTAAATAAGGGTAATTAGAATATTATTAGGGAGAAGCTGCCTAACGAGAACTGAGTAAACAAGTTTAAGATACAGATAGATTAACAATGGCAAATATTTAAACAACTTGTCCAACAGCAGGAGTTTGATCCAATCAAAAATAGGGATACCATAAGAAAGAGGCAAAATCCATGGTTAACAAAGGTGGTCAAGGATGTACAAAATAGAAAAGGGATAGTGGGAGACCAGAGGACTGGTTTTTAGGATCCAGCAACAAAAAAAATAAAAAGCTCATGAGAAGGGAGAAAATGAAATTTGAAAGAAAACTTGAATACAGCAATAAAAACAATGAGTTTCAATAGATATACAAATAGTAAGCAAGCGGCTAAGGTAAATGTGGGACCTTTACTGAATGAGGCAGTGAAAGCAAACAAAAAGAAATGGAGGATATGCTAAATAGTTTTTTGAAATCAGTCTTCACTGTGGAAGTTACTGCAAATATCCCCAAGATATCAGATGGACCGATTTAAAAGGTGGAACTTACAAAAATCCCAAAGGATAGAGTATTTGAGAAGCTCAAGGGGCTAAAATTGGACTAGTCGCCAGAACCCAATATAATGCATGCTAGGGTTTTAATGGAAGTAGCTGTAGAGATACTGGGTGTGATGGCTGAAATTTTTCATAAATCACTAAATTCTGGGAGGCTACCAGAAAATTGGAAAACAGCTAATGTGACTCCCTTGTTCAAAAAAGAAAAAAAAAGCAAAAATCAGAGAATTATCGGCCAGTTAGTTTAACATATATTACTGGCAAGATGGTGGAATAAATAATCAAAGAGGAAATAGCTAATGATTTCAGAAAGCTGAATATAATCAAACTGAGTCAACATGGTTTTATGAAAGATAAAAAATGTTTGACCTATTTTCTTAACTTTTTTTGAGGATGTAATAGGGAGAATAGAGGGGAACCTGTAACGTAGTGTACTTAGATTTCCAAAAAGCATTTAACAATGCTACACAAGAGGCTGGTGCATAATGTAAAAGCCCATGGAATGTGAGGAAGTGTGTTAGCATCGATTGAAAATTGACTTTCACAAAGAAAACAGAGTTAGAATGAATAGGTCTTTTCATAGAATAGAGTACAAAGATGTAACTAGTGATGTAATGCAGGGATCAGTTCCTGGCCCGTGATCATTCACTATTTACATTAATGATGCAGAGGAAGGAACACAACATAAGATTTCTAAATTTGGCGATGATATGAAGATAGGAGGAAGGGCATGTTGTGATGAGGATACTGTGATTCTGCAATGGAATAGAGATAGACTGGGTAACTGGGCAAAAACCTGGTAAAGTGAGCCTAACGTAGGGAAGTGTGAGTCATCCACTTTGTTCGGAGGAATCAAAAGACAGATTATCTACATAGAGAGATTGCAAATGAGTGAAATACAGAGATCTAGGCATTTTCTTGCATGAATCACAAAAAGCTAGCAGGCAGATTCAATAAATAGTTAAGGTAAATAGCACTTTGGCCTTTATTGCAAAAAGATTGGAGTTTAAAAATAGGTAGGACTTATTGCAATTGTACAAAGCATTGGTGAGGCCTCACCTGGAATACTATGTACCTGAAAAAAGGATATAGTAACACTGGAGGCAATCCAAAGGAGATTTACTTGGCTAATTCTGGGATGAACGGGTTGTCCTATCAAGATAGTCTGGGTCAGTATTCCTTGGAGTTTAGAAAAGTGAGGGGTGACCTTATTCAAACATACAAGATCCTGAAGGGGCTTGACAGAGTGGATGGCGAGATGTTTTCAATATTGGGTGAGTCTCAAACAAGGAGACATAGCTACAAGATAAAGACCAATCATTTAAAATGAGGCTCATAGAAATTTCTTCTTAGAGGGTGGTGAATCTCTGGAATTCTCTGCCCCAAAGGTGATGGAAGCTGGATTATTATAATTATTTAAAGTGGTGGTGAATAAATATTTAATAGATCGAGGAATACTGGGCTTTGGAGAAGTAGCACATAAAAGGAGCTGAGGCTGGTATAGATCAGCCCTGATGGTATTGAATGGTGGGGCAGGCCTGATGACCGACTCCTGCTTCTATTTCTTGTATTCTTGCCCCTTTTTGGTTATTTCCTTTCATATGGACTCTAATCTTTTCTGAAAGCTTCCTTGTTTAATTACAACAATTTTCTTTACATGCAAGTTATCCAAATAGTTAGAATTCTCATTTATGTAATAAAATAGAAGTTCTGACACCATGTCAGCAAGCCTTAGAGGGAAGTTATTTATAAAGTCACTAACAATTAATACTTGCATCCAAAATCTAGTTATTTTAAGCTTTATGAGCCTTAGTTCCTTCAGTTGGTACATGGCATTTTGGATTACAGCAACATTCAAATGTACCCTTATGTTCACATACATTCTATTCATATGATAACCTATTCCAAGGAGCTATTTGATGGTAATAATTCAGATTGAATGCTCGAAGCTTCAATGTTAGATTCTAATTGATTGTCTGTAAACATGAGTGACTGTGTTTCCTCAGTCACACAAGCACAAACTTCAGTTGAGAGTACAGTTTCTTGAGTGGGGCAATCTGCCTTTGCAGAAACATCAGTAGAATTTTTGCTTTGATTATCTTGGGGAGCTTTATTTAAAGATTGTGTATTTTCTTCGTCTTCAACAAAATCTTTGCCGTTGCCATTTTGTTGGACTGATTGAACACTCAGGTCGTGAACCTTTTTGTTTAGATCATTTCTTTCAGTCTGAAGAGCACGACACAATTTCTCCAAGCGCTGAATCTTCACTTGAAGACTTTCAAATTCTTTGTCACGCAGGGTTTTCTAGGTTTAATATGAAAAAAAACAAATAAATCCAACTGCTGTTGTGTAAAAAAAAACGTCAACTTGTACAAGGACAGGTTTGCTACTTCTGGCCAGTAAAATATTTAACCTCACAGATATACTTTATCTCCAAAAGTGGGACAATCAAGAGAAACAACAGCAAATTATCACATTGTCTCCAGATTGAACTGTCCCATTGTTGTGGTGATCAAGGTCCTACTCTTCACCCCAAAATGAAGGCTTTATACCCTGTGCTCCACATCACAGGACTGTAGCAGGTACAATATAAACTAGGAATGAGTTCAAGTTCAATCCCACCACTGCAGCTGGCAAAATTTACATTTACTTATACAACACATTTCACAAAGCTGGAACAAAAAGCTGGTCTCATTAATGGTGACCATGAAACTACCAGGTTGTTGTAAAAACTTACCTGCTTAACTAATGTTTTTTTAATGAAGAACATCAGCCAGCATCCAAAACCCACAGCAATGTGGTTATCTTTTAACTGCACTCTTGCAAGTTACTTAACCAGCCACTCAGTTGTTGGAAGAATGAAACTGGGCAGTCCAACATAGAAACATAGAACAGTACAGCACAGTAGAGGCCCTTCAGCCCTCAATGTCGTGGCGAGCTATGTCCAATCCCAAGATCAAGCTATCCCACTCCCTATAATTTTGGTTGCTCCATATGCCTATCCAATAACTGTTTGAAAGTTCCTAAAGCGTCCGACTCCACTATCACAGCAGGCAGTTTATTCCACAACCCAACCACTCTGAATAAAGAAGCTACCTCAGACATCCCTCCTATATCTCCACCATGAACCTTACAGTTATACCCCTTAGTAACAGCTACTTTTACCCAAGGAAATAGTCTCTGAACATCCACTCTATCAAACCTTTCCATCATCTTATAAACTTCTATTAAGTTGTCTCTCATCCTCCTCTGCTCCAAAGAGAAAAGCCCCAGCTCCTTCAATCTTTCCTCATAAGAGCTACCCTTCAAAACAGGCAGCATCCTGGTACATCTCCTCTGCACTCCCTCCAATGCTTCCACATCCTTCGTAGAACATAGAACAATACAGCACAAACAGGTCCTTCGGCCCATGAGTTGCGCCGATCACATCTACCAATCCACAGACCTATCTATAACCCCTATCCTATTCTTTTCCATATACTCATCCAGAAGTTTCTTAAAAGACCCCAGTGAGTTTGCCTTAACAACCTCCGACGGCAGTCAGTTCCATTCACTCACCACCCTCTGAGTGAAAAACCTACCCCTGACATCTCCTTTGTATTTGCTTCCCTGCACCCTAAATCTGTGTCCTCTTGTAGTGACCATTTCAGCTCGGGGAAATAGTCTCAGAGTCCACCCTATCTATTCCTCTCAACGTTTTATAAACCTCTATCAGGTCGCCTCTCAACCTACGTCTCTCCAGTGAGAAAAGTCCCAGCTCCCTCAACCTATCTTCATAAGGCCTGCCTCCCAATCCAGGCAGCATCCTTGTAAATCTCCTCTGAACCCTCTCAATAGCCTCTCCATCCTTCCTATAATGAGGCGACCAGAACTGCGCACAATACTCCAACTGGGGTCTGACAAGAGTCTTATAGAGCTGCATCATTACCTCCTGACTCCTAAACTCTATTCCTCGATTAATGAAGGCCAGTACACCGTACGCCTTCTTGACCACTTCCTCCACCTGCGAGGCCGATTTAAGAGTCCTATGGACCCAGACCCCGAGATCCTTCTGCTCTACAACACAGCTAAGACTCCTACCCCTTGTATTGTATTCCTTCATCCCATTATTCCTGCCAAAATGGACCACTACACATTTATCTGCGTTGAAGTCCATCTGCCACTTCTCCGCCCAGTCTTGCATCCTGTCTATGTCCCGCTGCAACTTTTGGCATCCCTCCAGACCATCCACAACACCACCGATCTTTGTATCGTCGGCGAACTTGCTAACCCATCCCTCCACTTCCTCATCCAGGTCATTTATGAAAATGACAAACAGCAGGGGTCCCAGAACAGATCTCTGGGGCACTCCACTGGTTACCGACTTCCATGCAGAACAAGACCCATCCACAACCACTCTGACTTCTGCTGGCAAGCCAGTTCTGGATCCACGAGGCCAAAGCCCCTTGGATCCCATGCCCTCTCCTTCTCCAGAAGCCTTGCATGGGGGACCTCATCAAACGCCTTACTAAAGTCCATGTACACTACGTCCACCGCCCTTCTTTCGTCAACGTGTTCAGTCACATTTTCGAAGAACTCAACTAGGCTCGTAAGGCATGACCTGCCCTTGACAAAACCATGCTGACTATTTCTAATCAGTCCAAACTTCTCCAAATGTTCATATATCTTATCCCTCAGAAGCCTCTCCATCAGCTTCCACCAATGGAAGTCAACCACTGAAGTCAAACTCACCGGTCGGTAATTTCCTGGACTATCCCTGTTCCCTTTCTTAAAGATAGGAACCACATCCGCAATCCTCCAGAACCTCTCCCGTTTCCATGGACAACGCAAAGGTCATCGCCAGGGGCTCTGCAACCACTTTCCTCACTCCCCACAATAACCTGGGGTACATCCCATCCAGTCCCGGCGACTTGTCTATCTTATAGTGAGGTGACCAGAACTGAACACAATATTCCAAATGTGGTCTCACCAACATCTGGCATAGTTGCAGCATAACCCCACGGCTCTTAGACTCAAACCTCCCCGTTAATAAACGCTAACACACTATAAGCCTTCTTCACAGCTCTATCCACTTGAGTGGCAACCTTCAGAGATCTGTGGACATGAAGCCCAAGTTCTCTCTGTTCCTCCACATTCCTCAGAACCCTGCCGTTGACCCTGTAATCTGCATTTAAGTTTGTCCTAACAAAATGAATCACCTCACATTTATCAGGGTTAAACTCCATCTGTTACTTTTCGGCTCAGCTTTGCATTCAATCAACATCTCTCTGCAGCCTGCAAGAAACCTCCACCTCATCCACTACTCCACCAATCTTGGTGTCGTCAGCAAATTTACTAATCCACCCTTCAGCCAAGTCATTGATAAAAATCACAAAAAGCAGAGAACTTTCAACCTAGGTACCAGAAATGACAAAGGCACATCCAGCCCTTTCCTCATTAATATCTTGGATTTGTGCAAGAATGGGAGAGCTGTCATTCAGACTAGTCAAGCAACAGTTTCACACACTCATTGAATCATACCTTCTAGCTAATATTACATAGACTTTTGTTACCATCTTTGTCTATGACCTGCCCCACCAATAGGGTAGACCCAACAGAAGGGCTGTGCACAACGTATACAGTTGGGAGGAAGTGGCCCTGCGAGTTCTCAGCATTGACACTGGATTGCATGGAGTCTTATGGCATTAAATCAAATATGGAAAAGGAAACCTTCTACTGACCCACCTACAGCCCTCCCTCAGCTGATGAATCAATACTTCTCCATGTTGAACACTAATCGGAAGAAGCACTGACGGTGGCAGGGCATAAAAAGTACTCTAGATGGGGTACTTCAATATTCATCACCTAGAATGGCTTGGTAACATCACTACTGACAAGCTGGCAGGATCTTGAAGAACATTTGTGCCAGAATGGAGAAACAGTGCATAGTGAGAGAATCAGAGGGAAAGCCTCATCTTCACCAATCTAACTGTCGTAGGTCCATCTGTAATAAAATTATAGAAATGACAACTGCACAGTCTTTTTGAAGGTGAAGTCCCATCTTCCCAGGTACGTGAGGAGAAAAAGCTTGATGAAGACACTCATTACAGGAGATTCTACAGTCAGGTAAAGACAAACAGACATGTCTATAACCATCATCATCCCAAATAATATTGTGTCTTCCTGGTGCAAGGGGAAAGGGCATCTTAGAGGGGGTGCAGAATATTCTGCAAGGGGAAAGAAAAGGAGTGAACCCAAAGTTGTGGTGCAAGTCTGTGACAACAACACTGAGCATATATTGAGATCCTGCAGTCAGATTTTCAGAAGTTAGGGACAAAGTTAAAAAGTAAGATCGCAAGGATATAATCTCTGTAGAAACAGGAATATAGCAAGGGTCAATTTGTGGGTTTTGACGCAGAGGCAGTGAAGGAAGGAAGGCTTCAAATTTTTGGGGCATTGGGACTATTTCTGGGGCAGGAGACATCTTTCAAATGGGACAGGTTGCAACTCAATAGCAGTGGAACCAAGGTCCATATGGGAAGGTTCACTGATGTAGTTGGGGAGAGTAACTAAATTTGTAAGGGGGGGGGGGGGGGGGGGGGGGGGGGGGGGGGGAAGAAAGAGAGTGACTCCAACATATAGAAGTAGGAAAGAGAAATAAGGTGCATTAGAGCATTGGCCAATACTAGAAAAAGTAGTACCATAGATAAGAGCAGATTAAGAAAGACTATGGGGAATATAAACACAGGATTACAATGCAAGTACATGATATATAGATCGATGAGCTACAAGTACAAATAATCATGTGAGAATATGTAGTGGCAATAATAGAAATGTGGCTTAAAAATAGTGAGCTCAGGGTGCTTAAAGTATTCAGAAAAGCTACAAAAGGAAAGGTGGTGGTGGGATGGCAGCATTGATTATGGATAATATTATAGCATTGAACAAAGGGGACATCCTTAAGGGGAAAGGACAGAATCCATTTGGTTAGAATGAGAAGGAAAGAAGGAATTATGATCACACAATAGAGTGTATTCTACATGCCACAAAATGAGTAGAAACACATGAACAAATCTGCATGAGCATCACAGAAAAGTGCAAAAAATAGAATTGAGATACTGGGCAATTTCTGAAATGTGTTCAGGAGAACCTCCATGATCTGTATGCGCTCAGTCCAATAAAAAGGAGGATGGGTCAGATACTGGGAAAATGTGAGGAGCCGAGTGGACCAAATGTCTGTGGAGGAACATTTGATAAAAAGTGATTAGAACAAAAGGTTTAAGTTTAGTTACGGAAACAGGCAAAGAAAAATATAAAGTAGATCAAGATTGGAAGATGGCTAATTTCAATACAGTGGACCTAGCAAGGATATGGAATAAAAGAAAGAGGAAGAACTGTAATGGAACAATGGCCGATCTTTAAGGAAAAACACTTCAGGTAAAAGCTAAGTATATTCCAACAAGGGCAAAATGTATGAGTGGCAAAACATAGAACTCCTTAGATAACAAGGGAAACAGAGATAATGATGAATCAAAAAAGAGGCTGTATGATTCATGTCAGGTGAGTACTTCAAGTGAGAACCAGGTCAAGTACAATAGCTTGGAGTGGCGAAGAATAAAATAAATACATACAAAAATAGAATAGCAGTCAACATGAAAGGGCATCCAAAAATTTTCTCCAGCGTGCACATAGTGAGTGGAAAGAGATGGAATGAGTCCTCTTCAAGAGGAGAAAAATGATTTAAACATAGGGCAAGCTCAGAATACTGCAGTGCTTTATATTGGTTTACAAAGGAATGAGACAAAATATTGTTAAAACTGGAGACAGAGGAGACAATAAATTGAAAGGGAGTTGGTACTGGAAAGGCTGGCTATGCTTAGAGCCCACAGTTCACCTGGCTTGTATATCAAGCTGCCTAAAGAAATGGAGATAGGGGAAGGGCCCCAGGATGGAGAGAGAACAGTTACATAGATTTAATTTTAATTTGATATATTATCGTCACATATACTAGTATACAGTAAAAAGTATCGTTTCTTGCACGCTATACAGAAAATCATACCGCACATAAAAAAGGAGTGTGTGCAGAGTGTAGTGTTAAAAACATAGAAACTAGAAGCTGCAGGAGAGCATTCGGCCTTTTGAGCCCACTCTGCCATTCACTTTGACCACGGCTGATCATCAAATTCAATATCCTGATTCCCCCCTCACCATATCCCTTGAGCTCCTAGAGCTATATCTAATTTCTTCTTGAAATCAGACATTTTGATCTCAACTACATTCTGTGGCAGTGAATTGCACACATTGGGTCAAGGTTGAGAGGGTGAGGAGAGATCTGGTTGGCTGACTCAAAAGGAATCCCACAGGGAGTCATTGTTATGCACACACCATGAGAAGCAGTTAATGGGAGAATCCCATGCAGGGGTCAGCCCATGGGATTTTACGATAGTCACCCAGAAGTTAAGAGGTACGCTTCTAATTTCTTTCTGAATAAGAATTGGTGTAACACAGATAGAACTCTCTGAAGTTTATGATTTAAATCATGTCTTTTGGACGATTCCCCATGTAACGCAATTGCCCAAAGTCTGCACTTCTGGGCAATTGCCTTGCAAACCCCCACCTGAAGTTTTTTGAAGGATTCTCCAGCACACCACTGGGCTAGCTCCCAATTCAGATGCTAGGGAGCACAGAAATCACAGTCCATTGAATGAGATCTTGAGCTTTATAAATAAAAGCTTTGAATACAAAAGCAGGGAAATTCTGAAACTTTATAAAGCTCTAGTTAGGCCCAGACTATTGCATCCAATTGTGGTCACGACACCTTTGGAAGGATATGAGGGTCCTTGAATGGATGAGGAGATCTACCAGAATGGTTGTGGGGATGGGTGATTTTAATTAAGTTAGATTGGTAAAAATGAGGTTGCTGTCCTTGAAGCAAAGGAGAATGAGGGGGAGATTTGATGGCAGTGTACAAGATTATGACATGTTAAGAACAAAGAACAGTATAGCATAGGAACAGGTCCTTCAGCCTCCAAACCTGTGCCACTCATGCGCCCAATAGGACCATTCATTTGTATCTCTCTATTCCCAGTCTGTTCATGTGGCTAAGTCTTAAACAACCCCAGCGTGTCCCGCTCAACCACCTTGTTTGCCAGCGCATTCCAGGCTCCCACCACCCTCTGTGTAAAATGCACCCCCCTGACATATGTGTTGAACCTTGCCCCCTTAACCTTGAACTTGTGATCCTTTGTGTTTGTCACCTCCAACCTGGGAAAAAGTTTCCCACTGTTCACCCTATATATACCCTTCACAATTTTATACACCTCTATTAGGTCTCCCCTCATCCTGTCTTTCATAGAACATAGAACAAAGAACATTACAGCACAGAACAGGCCCTTCGGCCTTCGATGTTGTGCCGACCAAAATAAAAAGCAATGCCCCTCCAAACTAAACCATTCCCTTCTCTTCCATATACTTATCAATTAACCTCTTAAACGCCACCAAACTTGGCGCATCTACAACAGCTGCAGGCAGGGCATTCCACTCCCTAATCACTCTTTGAGTAAAGAACCTACCTCTGATATCCGTCCTATAACTCATACCCTTAATTTAAAGCTGTGTCCCCTCGTGCTAGCATTCTCCATCCTAGGAAAAAGGCTATCACTGTCCACCCTATCTAAACCTCTAATCATCTTATATGCTTCAATAAGATCCCTCTTAGCCGCCTCCTTTCTAACGAAAACAACCTCAAATCCTTCAACCTCTCTTCATAGGACCTGCCCTCCATACCAGGCAACATCCTAGTAAACCTCCTCTGTAACCTCTCCAATGCCTCCACATCTTTCTTATAATGTGGCGACCAGAACTGCACACAATACTCCAAGTGCGGCCGCACTAGAGTTTTGTACAGCTGCAACATGATGCTGCGGCTCCTAAATTCAATCCCCTTACCAATAAAAGCTAAGACTCCATATGCCTTCTTAACAACTTTATCCACTTGACTGCCTACTTTCAGGGATCTATCGACACATACACCAAGATCCTTCTGTTCCTCAACACTATTAAGAGCCCTACCATTAGCCCTATACTCTACACATTTATTGTTCCTGCCAAAGTGCATTACCTCACACTTTTCCACATTAAACTCCATTTGCCACCTCTCGGCCAGCTCTGCAACTTGTCCAAGTCTCTCTGCAAACTATAACACCCCTCTTCACTATCTACCACTCCACCGACTTTAGTGTCATGTGCAAATTTACTAATCCATCCTTCAATACCCTCATCCAGATCATTTATAAAAATTACAAACAGCAGGGGCCCAAAACAGACCCCTGAGGTACACCACTTGTCACCGAACTCCACGATGAATATCTCCCATCAACCACCACCCTCTGTCTTCTATCTGCCAGCCAATTCCTAATCCAATTAGCTAAATCACCCTCTATTCCACACATCTGCATTTTCTGTAGAAGTCTTCCATGGGCCACCTTATCAAACGCCTTACTAAAGTCCATATATACTACATCAACCGCCTTACCCCCATCCACCTCTTTGGTCACTTTCTCAAAAAACTCAATGAGGTTAGTAAGGCATGACCTACCCTTCACGAAACCATGCTGACTATCCCCAATCAATTCATTTCTCTCTAAATAACTATAAATCCTATCCCTAATAATTCTCTCCAATACCTTGCCCACAACAGAAGTAAGACTCACTGGCATATAATTCCCTGGAAGGTCTCTCTTCCCCTTCTTAAACAATGGGACCACATTCGCTATCCTCCAGTCCTCCGGAACCACACCCGTAACCAACGAGGACCTGAAGATCAGAGCCAGAGGCTCTGCAATCTCCTCTCTTGCCTCCCAGAGAATCCTAGGGTAAATCCCGTCCGGCCCAGGGGACTTATCCAACTTCAAACCCTCGAGAATTTCTAACACATCCTCCCTATCTACTACAATACTTCCCAATTTGCACCCCTGTACCTCAGTGCTCTCCATAGCTACATTTCCAGCACTCTGCGTGAATACCGAAGAGAAATATTTATTCCGTGCCTCACCAATCTCTTCAGGCTCCACGCACAACTTCCCACTGCTGTCTATGACTGGCCCTAATCTTGCCCTAACCAATCTTCTATTCTTAACATATCGAAAGAAAGCTTTAGGATTCTCCTTAATCCTATCAGCCAACATCTTCTCGTGTCCCCTCTTAGCTCTCAATTCACTTTTTAGCTCCTTCCTGGCTAATCTATAGCTATCCATTGCACTAACTGAGCCTTCAAGCCTCATCCTGACATAAGCCTCCTTTTTCTTCTTAACAAGCAAATCAACTTTTTTCATACACCAAGGCTCTCTTACTCGACCATTTCCTCCCTGCCTGACAGGGACATACTTATCAAGGACTCGCAGCAGCTGCTCCTTGAATAAGCTCCACATTCCAGATGTTCCCAGTCCCTGTAGTTTCCTAGTCCAATCTATGCACCCTAATTCTCTCCTGATGGCCTCATAATTACCCTTCCCCCAGCTATAACTACTGCCCCAGCTTCATGCCTATCCCTATCCATCACTAAGGTGAACGTAACCGAATTGTGGTCACTATCACTAAAATGTTCACTAACTTCCAAGCCTAACACCTGGTCTGGCTCATTGCCCAGCACCAAATCCAATGTAGCCTCACCTCTAGTTGGCCTATCTACATACTGAGTCAAAAAACCTTCCTGCACACTCTGTACGAAAACTGACCCCTCTAACGAGCTAGAGCTATAGCTATTCCAATCAATATTAGCAAAGTTAAAGTCCCCCATCACAATTACCCTACTACTTTCACTCCTAATCAGAATTGACTTTGCAATCCTTTCCTCAACCTCTCTAGAACTATTAGGAGGTCTGTAAAAGACTCCCAACAGGGTGACCTCTCCTCTCCTGTTTCTAATCTCAGCCCATACTACCTCAACAGACAAGTCCTCATCAAACTTCTTTTCTATCACCGTGATACAGTCTTTGACCAATAATGCCACTCCTCCCCCCCTTCTACCTCCTTCTCTACTCCGACTAAAGCATTTGTACCCCGTAACCTGCAACATCCATTCCTGTCCCTGCTCTACCCAAGTCTCTGAAATGGCCACAACATCGAAGTTCCAGGTACTGGTCCAAGCTGCAAGTTCCTCCCCCTTATTGCGAATACTCCTTTCCAGGGAGAATAACCTCAGTTTGCCCAATCTCTCATAGCTAAGACCCTCCATACCAGGCAACATCCTGGCAAACCTTTTCTGTACTCTCTCCAAGGCCTCCACACCCTTCTGGTAGTGTGTTTTGGTTAAGATAGATACAGAAAAATTGTTCTCATTAGTTTATAATACAACGATTAGGAAACATTTGAGATTTTGGGCAAGAGATGCAGAGGGAAAGTAAGGAAGAATTGCAGAGAGTGGTAATGATCTGGCTCAAGAAGCTGGTGGAAGAGGAAACAATAGATTTTGAAAGGAAACTGGTTGGGTATTTCATGGAAATAAACATGAACGGAAATGAGGATTTGTCGTGAGGCAGCATGGACCCAAATGGCCTCCTTCTGTGCCATTAGTGACAATATGACAGTCTGGCTTATTTCAAGTCTAAATCCCACAGATGAAAAGGCAGCACCTGTTATAGTTTGTCTGTTTAATTTGAGCTAAAGATAAAATGAATAGTAATCTTTAAAAAAAATGTCCACTTATCAAAGACAATTAACCAGAAGATTAAGGCTAAATCAAGCTGGAATTGTTAAGCTCAAACTGGAAAAAACATATTACTTACCTCCTCTGCCATATCCAGCAGGGCTTTATTACTGCTTTCCCATCTGGTACGATACATGGTGGTCTCTTTTTCTAGCTTTTTGATCTTTTTTGTCATCTTATCATAGCAAAGAAGGTAGACGTTTTATAAGTGAGAACATACATGATTCAATATTTGAAGTACTGCACTTTAAAAATATTAATGTTAAACTTCAAGTGGTGATTTCATGTAAGCAAATATTTTGCTCTAATAGGGTGGGTGCATGACCTTGTATATTTGGCATTACATTGTGGTAATTACAGTAATAAAGGTGATAATTAAATCAACAATTACCTTATTGTGAAGTTTTTATTTCTAAACCTTAGCATGGTGGAAGTTATATTTATAACTTAATGGAAATTTGAATAGAAAGCAACTTATATCCAAAGATGTGCTGGCCTTGGACAGGGTCACGAGAAGGTTCATAAAAATGACCCTGGGAATGAAAGGATTGGCATACGAAGTGTGAGAAGACTCTGGGTATGTACTTGCAGTTTAAAAGGATGAAGTGGGTTCTCATTGAAACTTACAGAATACTGAAAGGCCTGAATAAGTTGGATGTGGAGAAGATGTTTCCATTAGGAGAAACAATCCTTTAGAACTGAGAAGAGGGGGAATTTCTTCAGCCAGAGGGTGGTGAATCTGTGGAATTCATTGCCACAGAATGCTATGGAGGCCGGGTCATTCAGTGTATTTAAGACAGAAATAGGTTCTTGATTGATAAGGGGATGATGGGCCAAATGGCCTGATTCTGCTCTTACACTTTATAGTTTTCTGGAAAACGTGAAGACAAGAACACTGAAACGACTGAATGCCAATGTTTTAACATTTAAGATCATTTGTGATCCAAAGGCAATATTTGAGTATTAGCTTCCCAAACAGTTAAGTGGGTAAATATAATGAATGGCAGAATGTGAAGAACTAAGATTTCTACATTCAAATTAAGTCTGTGCAAAGTCAGCGGTTCTTAGTTGATGTGTGATTGAAGATATTACAATTCATGCAAATGCTCTTACAGCAAGAAAGATGTTGGTTAAAAAAAGTTAGTATTTGTATCCTGAAACAGAGAAAGTTAACAACTATTTATGCAATGAAAAGTCCCAAAGGAAGCATTAAGAGTATAATTAACTCAAGTGCTCAGAATATAAAGGAGACTAATCCAATAGTTGATGATTTGTTCACTAAACAGCAAAATGTATTAAAGATGATACTATACTTTCAGAAATGACAGGGAAATTAGCATAGGCTAGATAGGTCCCATGGCTCCTTATAATATGTAAAATACTGCACGACAGCAAACTTTACCTTTTCCATCTCTTGTCTGAAGGTTGTAAAAACTTCATTACTTTTTGAAAGTGTGGTTTGGAATTCTTCAAACTTTCCAGTATATAGTGCCAGCTGATGAATACATAGCAATAAAAAATATACAAGCAAAGTCATTGAACCAGTTGTGTTGTCCCAAGTAGAATAAATTCTCAGATTCTCCTCTTTGCATGGAAATATTCTTGAGAATGTCTCAGTGGTTCCTCAACCATAACTTCAATTTACTTAGACATTTAAAAAGAAAACTTAGAAATACACATTTAATTAATGATCCCTTAATAGACAAAACTTACAATATGTCCAACAAAATCTGAAAGAATGGATACAATTATTTACTCTTTACAGCTGGGATTACTTTGGGACTATTGACCATAATTTTATTATGGAGAATGATAGGTCTGTCCCAAAAGTTAATATACTAAATTGGGGCAAGGCCAATTTTGATTGCATCAGGCAGGAACGTCTCCACTGTGGTTCCTGAAGTCAATGACAATCTCCTTCGTTTTGTTGACATTGAGGGAGAGATTATTGTTGCCAGTAGCGTCCTCGTAAATCTTTTCTACAGTTATTCTAGCTTAATATCCTTTCTATAATATTTCTTAACAAATGCATCAGCTGATAGTTCAGCATACATATTTGGAATTGGGCACATGATCACACTTTTACAACTGCTAATTTTAATCTTTTACACCACATTTACTCATTTGATACTGTAGGATAATATTTTCTCTGCAGTTTCCCTACCTTTTAAGTGCAAGAAAAAACATATTTAGCCATGTATAAAATAATCAACAAATATCTTACCTGCTGTTTCAGATGAACTTCCTGTTGTTTCATGAGCTCACACATCCTCTGGCTTTCTACTGTCTCCTTTAACAACTGAAACGAGACAAGAAACTAAATCAAGATTAAAATCCGCATGAACCTTTGATGTCTGTTCTCCAATAAAAATTTAATCATATTCTGCTTTTACCATTTGGTATATTTCCCATTTTTGCTTCATATCCAATGTATGCAGCTTGAGCACACAATATACTGACCACCAAATGTGGTTGGAGCACAAAGAGTATTGGCCACCCTTTCCTTTACCCAAACAAGCTAGGATGCCAGGATCCTCCGAGTACTACAAATAATCCCATCTAATTAAACTTTTCTGTTCAAAAATGGGTGCAAGGCAAAAGCCAGCAAGTACAGACCAATCAGCTTGACTTCACTGGTAGGGAAACTTCTGGAAATTGTTAGAGACAAAATCACTTGTCACTTAGATAATGAGGAAATAAGTTCAAAGTTGTACAGGGTGGGAGGATTGGGCATGCTAAATTGCTCTTTAGTGTCCAATGATGCGTTGGTTAGGTGGATCAGCCATGGTAAATATGTAGGGGATAAATGGGGATGGGGGCTGGGTAAGATGCTCTGTCGGAGAGTCGGTGCTGACTTGATGGGCCAAATGGCCTCCTTGTGTACTGTAGGAATTCTATGGATTCTGTAAAATTCGTATAGATTCAATTAGCAAGTTTAACTAAGTCACGGGAGTTTTTTTTTGAGGTGGTAACAGAGGAATTTAATAAGGCCAATGTTATTGTTGTAGTATATGTGGATTTTTAGAAGGCATTTCACACAGTACCACACAGACTTGTGTGCAAAATTCCAGCTGATGGAATGAAAAAGAAAGTAGACACTTGGATAAGCAACTGAGTGTTAAGAAACTGGTGATAAATGGGTGCCTTTCAGATTGAAGGAAGATTTACAATCGAGTTCCCCTGCGTCAATGTTGGGATCCTTGCTCTTCCTGATATATATCAATGACATAGGTATTGTGTTGTTCAGGGTATGATTTTAAAATATGCAGTTATGAAGATTGGAAAAGTGGTCAACTGTGATGAGGATAGTCATGAACTTCAAAAGACAGATATGTTGGATTGGTGGATGTGTTGCAGCTAAAGTCCAATGCAGAGAAGTGAGAGGTGATTCATTTTGTTGAAAAGAATATGGAGACGCAATATAAACTAAGGGAGAAACTCTAAAGGAGGTGCACAACAGAGGGGACTTAGTGGATATGCACATAAGTCATTAAAGATGGCAGGCCATGTTGACAGAGCAGTCAATAAAGCAAGTGATACCTTATGCTTTATTCACTGGGGTGTCAAATACAAGGAGGTCTTGTAAAGCTTGTAAAGGATTAGTTAGGCCTCATCTGGAGTACAAGTGTCCATTTCTGGGTGCCATACTTGAGGAAAGGCTGAAGGCATTAGAAAGAGTATAGAGGAGATTCAAAAATGATTCCAGGGATAAAGAGCTGTAGCTACGAATGTAGTATTTAATTCAGGTCACCACACTACCAGAAGGACGTGGAGGCTTTGGAGAGGATACAGAAAAGATTGACCAGGATGCTGTCTGGTATGGAGGGCATTAACTATGAGGAGAAGTTGGAGAAACTTGGTTTGTTCTCACCAGAATGACGAAGGTTGAGGGATGACCTGATTAGTCTACAAGATTATGAGGAGCATGGACAGAGTAGACAGTCAGAAGCTTTTTCCCAGGGTGGATGAGTCAGTTACTAAGGGGCACAGGTTTAAGTTGCGAGGGCCAAGATTTAAAAGGAGATGGACGAGGGAGATTTTTCACACGGAGAGTAGTGGGTGCCTGGAAAGGTAATGGAAGTAGATACGGCAGTGACTTTTAAGGAGCGTTTGACAAATAAGGGTAAGGCAGTTGACGTGGTATATATGGACTTTAGTAAGGCATTCGATAAGGTTCCCCATGGAAGGCTTCTGCAGAAAATGCAGATGTATGGGATTGAGGGTGATTTAGCTAATTGGATTAGGAATTGGCTAGCTGATAGAAGACAGAGGGTGGTGGTTGATGGGAGTTATTCATCATGGAGTTCGGTTACAAGTGGTGTACCTCAGGGATCTGTTTTGGGGCCCCTGCTGTTTGTAATTTTTATAAATGATCTGGATGAGGGTATTGAAGGATGGATTAGTAAATTTGCGGATGACACCAAAGTCGGAGGAGTTGTAGATAGTGAAGAGGGGTGTTATAGTTTGCAGAGAGACTTAGACAAGTTGCAGAGCTGGGCCGAGAGGTGGCAAATGGAGTTTAATGCGGAAAAGTGTGAGGTAATTCATTTTGGCAGAAATAACAAATGTATAGAGTATAGGGCTAATGGTAGGACTCTTAATAGTGTTGACGAACAGAGGGATCTAGGTGTATATGTGCATAGATCCCTGAAAGTTGGCACTCAAGTCGATAAGGTTGTTAAGAAGGCATGCGGAGTCCTGGCATTTATTGGTAGGGGAATTGAATTTCAGAGCCGCAACGTCATGTTGCGACTTACAAAACTCTGGTGCAGCCGCACTTGGAGTATTGTGTACAGTTCTGGTCGCCACATTATAAGAAAAATGTGGAGGCATTAGAGAGGGTGCAGAGGAGGTTTACCAGGATGTTGCCTGGTATGGAGGGAAGGTCTTATGAGGAAAGGCTGAGGGATTTGAGGTTATTTTCATTAGAGAGAAGACAGTTAAGAGGTGACCTTATTGAGGCATATAAGATGATCAGAGGATTAGACAGGGTGGACAGTGATAGCCTTTTTCCTCGGATGGAGAAGGCTAGCACGAGGGGACATAGCTTTAAATTAAGGGGTGGTAGTTATAGGACGGATGTCAGAGGTAGGTTCTTTACCTAGAGGGTGGTGACGGCATGGAATTCCCTGCCTGCAGCAGTTATAGATGCACCAAGTTTGGGGGTGTTTAAGTGGTCAGTGAATAGGTTTATGGATGAAAATGGACTAGTTTAGGTTAGAGGGTCATTGCTTTTTCTCCATTGGTCAGTGCAACATTGAGGGCTGAAGGGCCTGTACTGGGCTATAATGTTCCATGTTCTAATACATCAATAGAATGGGAACGGAGGGATATGGTCCCCGGAAGGACAGGGGTTTTAGTTCAGTAGGGCAGCATGGTCAGTGCACACTTGGACGGCCAAAGGGCCTATTCCTGTGCTGTAATTTCCTTTGTTCTTGAGGATAGATTAGAGAGTTGGGTCTGTGTCCTTGGAGAAAAGAAGCCTGAGGGAGACTTGATAGAGGTATTCAAGATTGAGAGGTATGGCAAGGGCAAATTGTGAGAAACTGTTTCCTCTCAAGACAACATTAAGAACTAAATTTACACAGTCAAAATAATTGGCAAAAGTAGTAAAAGGGATGCAAGAAAAAGATTTTCTCCCAGAGAGTGGCTGGTGTCTGGAATGAGCTTCCACAGATGGCAATGTTTCAATCAAGGTATTCAAAAAGCAAATTTGATTGTTGTCTAAAAGGAAAAACATGCAAGGTTAAGAGGATAAGGCAGGGGAACAGGAGTAGGCATATGCTGTTCTTGATGGATCCTTCTGCAGAGTAAAGATACTGTGATTCTGTGAACCCATTTTCTCACAAAACTACGGTCAAATCTCTAATTAGATTTCTGCCCTGGCCACTGCATTGAAACAATCCACACCAAAATCTCTAATGATATCTTCTGATTGTGTGAGGTACATTTTCCCTCTCCATCTTCTTTGCTGACAACCATATCATTATTCTTCAATGTAGTTCTCAATATTGTCCCGTGTAGTTGGTCTGTCCTCGCTTATTTCCAGGCTTACCTAGTCATAGCTTCTCTTTCCATATGCTACTTCTGGAGTCCCTTAGGTATCTAATCTTGGCCCCTCCTCCTTACCTACATCTACATATTGCCCCCAACCTGCCACAAACTTCCCATTTCTCTGATTCATCTCTTGTGCATTTCACCCTCTTCATAGCAAAAATTGGTGTCTAAAACTGTTTATGCCCAATGCTCTAAAATTTCATCCCTAAGCTTTTCCAATTCTAAAGATTCTCTTCAAAATCTTTTTAGAACATAGAACACTGCAGCACAAACATGCCCTTCGGCCCACAAGTTGCGCCAATCATATCCATACTACCAGGCCTATCTACAACTCTCAATCATGTTAAATCCCACGTACTCATCCAGAAGTCTTTTAAAAGATCCCAGCGAGTTCGCTACCACTGACGGCAGCCAATTCCACTCACTCTCCACCCTATGAAAAACTTACCCCTAACACCTCCTCTGTATTTGCTCCCCAGCAGCTTAAATCTGTGTCCTCTCATAGCAACCATTTCAGCCCTGGGAAATAGCCTTCGAGAATCCACCGTATCTATTCCTCTCAACATCTTATAAACCAGTCATAGACAGCAGTGGGAAGTTGTGCGTGGAGCCTGAAGAGATTGGTGAGGCACTGAATAAATATTTCTCTTCGTTATTCACGCAGAGTGCTGGAAATGTAGCTATGGAGAGCACTGAGGTACAGGGTTACAAATTGGGGAGTATTGTAGTAGATAGGGAGGATGTGTTAGAAATTCTCGAGGGTTTGAAGTTGGATAAGTCCCCTGGTCCGGACGGGATTTACCCTAGGATTCTCTGGGAGGCAAGAGAGGAGATTGCAGAGCCTCTGGCTCTGATCTTCAGGTCGTCGTTGGTTACGGGTGTGGTTCCGGAGGACTGGAGGATAGCGAATGTGGTCCCCTTGTTCAAGAAGGGGAAGAGAGACCTTCCAGGGAATTATAGGCCAGTGAGTCTTACTTCTGTTGTGGGCAAAGTATTGGAGAGAATTATTAGGATAGGATTTATAGTTATTTAGAGAGAAATGAATTGATTGGGGATAGTCAGCATGGTTTCGTGAAGGGTATGTCATGCCTTACTAACCTCATTGAGTTTTTTGAGAAAGTGACCAGAGAGGTGGATGGGGGTAAGGCGGTTGATGTAGTATATATGGACTTTAGTAAGGCTTTTGATAAGGTGACCCATGGAAGACTTCTACAGAAAATGCAGATGTGTGGAATAGAGGGTGATTTAGCTAATTGGATTAAGAATTGGCTGGCAGATAGAAGACAGAGGGTGGTGGTTGATGGGAGATATTCATCGTGGAGTTCGGTGACGAGTGGTGTGCCTCAGGCGTCTGTTTTGGGGCCCTTGCTGTTTGTAATTTTTATAAATGGTCTGGATGAGGGTATTGAGGGATGGATCAGTAAATTTGCAGATGACACTAAAGTTGGTGGAGTGGTAGATAGTGAAGAGGGGTGTGATAGTTTACAGAGTGACTTGGACAAGTTGCAGAGCTGGGCCGAGAGGTGGCAAATGGAGTTTAATGTGGAAAAGTGTGAGGTAATGCACTTTGGCAGGAACAATAAATGTGTAGAGTATAGGGCTAATGTTAGGGCTCTTAATAGTGTTGAGGAACAGAAGGATCTTGGTGTATGTGTCAATAGATCCCTGAAAGTAGGCAGTCAAGTGGATAAGGTTGTTAAGAAGGCATATGGAGTCTTAGCTTTTATTGGTAGGGGGATTGAATTTAGGAGCCGCAGCATCATGTTGCAACTGTACAGAACTCTAGTGCGGCCGCACTTGGAGTATTGTGTGCAGTTCTGGTCCCCACATTATAAGAAAGATGTGGAGGCATTGGAGAGGTACAGAGGAGGTTTACCAGGATGTTGCCTGGTATGGAGGGCAGGTCTTATGAAGAGAGGCTGAGGGATTTGAGTTGTTTTCGTTAGAAAGGAGGCGGCTAAGAGGGGACCTAATCGAAACATATAAGATGATTAGAGGTTTAGATAGGGTGGACAGTGATAGCCGTTTTCCTAGGATGGAGAAAGCTAGCACGAGGGGACACAGCTTTAAATTAAGGGTATGAGTTATAGGACGGATATCAGAGGTAGGTTCTTTACTCAAAGAGTGATTAGGGAGTGGAATGCCCCGCCTGCAGCTGTTGTAGATGCGCCAAGTTTGGTGGCGTTTAAGAGGTTAATTGATAAGTATATGGAAGAGAAGGGAATGGTTTAGTTTGGAGGGGTATTGCTTTTTATTTTGGTCGGCACAACATCGAAGGCCGAAGGGCCTGTTCTGTGCTGTATTGTTCTATGTTCTATGTAAACCAGGTCACCTCTCAATCTTCATCTCTCCAGGGAGAAGAGACCTAGCTCTCTCAACCTATCATCATGAGGCATGTCTCCCAATCCAGGCAACATCCTTGTAAATCTCCTCTGCACCCTCTCAATAGCTTCCACATCCTTCTTGTAGAGAGGCGACCAGAACTGTGCACAGTCCTCCAAGTGGGGTCTGACAAGGGTCTTACAAAGTTGCAACATTACATCCTGACTCCTAAACTCAATCCCTCAAGTGATGAAGGCCAGTACACCATACGCCTTTTTGACCACATCCTCCACCTGCGAAGCCAATGTAAGAGTCTTATGGACCTGGACCCCAAAGGTCCTTCTGCTCCTCAACACTGCTGAGACTCTGACCCTTGATATTGTATTCCTTCATCCCACTGGACCTGCCAAAATGGACCATTACACATTTATCTGCGATGAAGTCCATCTGCCACTTCTCTGCCCAGTCTTGCATCCTATCTATGTCTCTCTGCAACTTCTGACATCCCTCTAGACTATCCACAACACCACCAACCACCAGCTTTCAACCACCCTTCCAAATATTTTCTTGCATAGTCTGGTGAAAGGCTTAGTCTGATTGCTTTATATTGCTGAATCAGCACATTCAATTGTGGAATGGAGAATAATGACCCAAACTGGGAGGGAGGGAGGAAAAAAAATTGAAGAACTTAAGAACTCACATATTCTTTTTCTTTCTGGTGCCTCTCCTCTGCATCTTTCAGCAGTTCCTGTGCTTGCTGAAGTTTGGCATCAATGAGTTGTTGCTGCAAGTCTTTGTGCTTAAATACCTTGTCAATGTGCTGTGAAAAGATCATGGTTTCAATGTTTAATGAAAAAAATGATTTTAATCAATTGGTGATTTCCCAAATACTGCTGAAAGAAGAAACATGCCATCGAAACATTTCACATGGCACTCATTAGGATTGCTTGCAAGAATTTTCCAACTATAACAGAGGAACAACAAATTTATAGTGCATAACAAGAGAGTGATGACTGTTTGGCAAGTGGACTCAGATTGTTGGAGGTGTTACTGTGGTGAATGTAAGATGGAACAGTTAACTGCCCAGCTCTGCTCAAATTCAAACTGGGCACTTGACACTAATTGGTCATAGCATTGCCCAGGGAATGAACCAAGAACTTTGTTTTGTTTAGTTGATAAAGTTGCAATGTGTGAACGTGTTCCTTCTGTCCACAAAGATCAAGGATGTGTTTCTTTAAGAATTGCACTGAAAGCCAATTTAAAATCATCACTCAGGCTTCCAGAGTTGCTGTCCTACATATGCCATATCTCCACAAACAACCCTGTTCTTTGCAGACAGAAGGAACACTCCACATATTCTGGTTTATTACTTGGCAATTGCCTTTACCAAAGTTGATCTGCCCAGCTTGAATTTGAACACAGAACATAACATCGCAGTACAGGCCCTTTAGCCTTCGATGTTATGCTGACCTGTGAAAACCAATCTAAAGTCCATCTAACCTATATTATTCTGATGTCATCCATGATCCAATAACTATTTAAACGCCCTTAATGTTGGCGAGAACACTACTGTTGTAGGCAAGTCATTCCATGCCCTTACTACTCTGAGTAAAGAACCTACCTCTTACATCTGTCACTTCTCAATTTAAAGCTATGTTCCCTTGTGCTAGCCATCACCATCCGAGGAAAAAGGCTCTCCCTATATAATCCTCTAATTATCTTGTATGCCTCCGTTAAATCAGCTTTTAACCTTTTTCTCTAACGAAAACAGCCTCAAGTCCCTCAGCCTCTCCATCATATCAGGCAACATCTTTGTAAATCTCCTTTGTACCCTTTCCAATGCTTCTACATCCTTCCTACAATGCAGCAACCAGAACTGTACGCAATACTCCAAGTACAGCCACACCAGAGTTTTGTACAGCTGCAACATGAGCTCACGGGTCCTAAATTCAATCCCTCTACTAATAAAAGCTAACACACCGCATACCTTCTTAACAACCCTATCAACCTGGGTGCCAACTTTCCAGGATCTATGAATATGGATATCGAGATCTCTCTGCTCATACACAATGCCAAGTATCTTACCACGAGCCAGATACTCTGTATTCTCCTTCTAAAGTGAATCATCTCACTTTTCAACATTAAACTCCATTTGCCACCTCTCAGCCCAGCTCTGCAGCTTATCTATGTCCCTCTGTAACCTGCAACATCCTTCCACACTGTCCACAACTCCTGACTGTGCTATCCGCAAATTTACTGGCTCATCCTTCTATGCCCTCATCCAGGTCATTTATAAAAATGACAAACAGCAGTGGCCCCAAACAGATCCTTGCAGTACACCACGAGTAACTAAACCCCAGCATGAATATTTCCCATCAACCACCACCCTCTATCTTCTTACAGCTAGCCAATTTCTGATCCAAATCGCTAAATGATCCTCAATCCCATGCCTTCGTATTTTTTTTTACGGTAGTCTACAATGGGGAACATTATCAAACGTTTTACTGAAAACTATACACACAACATCAACTGCTTTACCCTCATCCACCTCTTTGGTTACCTTCTCAAAAGAACTCAATAAGGTTTGAGAGACACAACCTATCCTTTGCAAAACCGTGTTGACTATACCAAATCAAACAAGGCTAAGCAGTTAACTGTTCCATGCCACATTCTCCACGAGCTCATTTGTTAACCAGTCAGCATTCTCTTCTTATGCACTATACATTGTTGGAAGTTTCTTGAGTTACTCCGAAGACCGCAAAATGCAAAGCTTTGATAGCATGTCTTTTTTCAAGCAATACTCGTGTTCTGTATTACAGAACAATAAATTCCCAAATATGTTATTTCAAGTGTGCAATCACCACATCATTATTGTGAATAGTTCCTAAATGCCATAAATACTGCTCTAAACCAATAGAGAGTATGTTTGATCGAGGCGAGCAATGTCTCTGCTACTTTTGAGTTCATACTTTACATGGAACCGTTACAGAGTAAAGAGGTGGTGGTGCTGGCTGTCTTGAGGCAAATCAGAGTGGATAAACCCCCAGGACTGGACAGAGAATTCCCATGGACCTTGAGCGAGGCTAGTGTTGAACTTGCAGGGGCCCTGGCAGACATATTTAAAATGTCAGTATTCACAGGAGAGGTGCTGCATGATTGGAGAGTGGCTTGTGTTGTTCCATTGTCTAAAAAAAAGTTCCAAAAGAAATCGGGAAATTATAGGCCAGTAAGTTTGACATCGGTGGTGGGCAAGTTATTGGAAGAACATAGAACACTACAGCACAAACAGGCCCTTCGGCCCACAAGTTGCGCCGATCACATCTTTACCTACCAAACCATAGACCTATCCATAACTCCCAATCCCATTAGATCCCATATACTCATCCAGAAAGGAAGGTGTGATAAAGGATAGGATCTACAAATATTTGGACAGACAGGGACTTATTAGGGAGAGTCAACATGGCTTTGTACATGGTAGGTCATGTTTGACCAATCTATTAGAATTTTTCAAGGAGGTTGTCAGGAAAGTGGATGAAGGGACAGTAGTGGATGTTGTCTACCTGGATTTCAGCAAGGCCTTTGACAAAGTCCCTCATGGGACATTAGTTAGGAAGGTTAAGTCACTAGTTATACATGGGGAGATAGTAAGTTGGATTAGACACTGGCTCAATGGAAGAAGCCAGAGTGTGATTGTGGAGGATTGCTTCTGAGTGGAGGCCTGTGACTAGTGGTGTGTCACAGGATCGGTGTTGGGTCCATTGTTGTTTGTCATCTATATCAATGATCTGGATGATAATGTGATAAATTGGATCAGCAAATTTGCTGATGATACAAAGATTGGAGGTGTAGGGAACAGTGAGGAAGGTTTTCAAAGTTTGCAGAGGGATCTGCACCAACTAGAAAAATGGACTGAAAAATGGCAAATGGAATTTAACACAGACAAATGTAAGATATTGCACTTTGGAAGGACAAACCAAAGTAGAATTTACAGGGTAAATGGTAGGAGTGCAGTTGAACAAAGGAATCTGGGAATACAGGTACAGAATTCCCTAAAAGTGATGTCACAAGTGGATAAGGTCGTAAAGAGTGTTTTTGGTACACTGGCCTTTATAACTCAGAGTATCGAGTATAAAAGTTGGAGTGTTATGGCAAGGTTATATAAGGCATTGATGAGGCCGAATTTAGAATATTGTGTACAATTCTGGTCACCTAATTACAGGAAGGATGTAAATAAGGTTCACGAGCATGTTGCCGGGACTTGAGAAACTGAGTTACAGAAAGAGACTGAATAGGTTAGGACTTTATTCCCTGGAGCGTAGAAGAATAAGGGGAGATTTGATAGAGATGTATAAGATTTTAATGGGTACAGATAGAGTGAATGCAAGCAGGCTTTTTCTACCGAGGCTAGGGGAGAAAAAAAAACCATAGGATACGGGTTAAGGATGAAAAGAGAAAAGTTTAAAGGGAATAATAGCGGGGGGAGGCTTCTTCACGGTGGGATTGTGGAATGAACTGCCGGATAAAATTATAAATGCAGGTCACTTAATATTTAAGAAAAACCTGGACGGGTACATGGATGAAAGGGGTGTGGAGGGATATGGTCCAAGTGCAGGTCAGCGAGACTACGCAAAAAAATGGTTCGGCACAGACAAGGGCCAAAAGGCCTATTTCTGAGCTGTAATTTTCTATGGTTCTGCATAGGTCACTCTTAACTCAGACGCACACTGAAAGGGAAAACTGTCATCACTATATTTGGGCCCACTGATCTTCCGAAAGGTGATGCAGCATACATTGATCGGACCGTGGTTCAGCCAAACATTTTCAAAATCTTAACATTTGTAACAATGTACTGCAGACTGACAGAAGCTAACAACCTAACTATTAGATGGAGGAGATTTTAAAGGCGAGAATCTATCTCCATTTGGATAGGCAAGGTTTGATCAAGGATAGTCAGTATAGTTTCGTTACAGAGAGGTCACGCCTAACAAATTTGAATTTTTTGAGCATGTAGCCAATTGTGTGTACAAGGGTAGTACGGTTGATGTAATTTACATAGATTTCAGCAAAGCCTTTGATAAAGTCCCACATGGGAGATTTATGAAGGCTAATGCACAGGGGATACAGGGTGATCTGACAAGGTGGATTCATAATTGGCTTAGCGATCAGAGATAGAGAGTAGTAACAAACAGCTGTTTTAGTGACAGGAGGACCACAGGGATGCGTGCTGAGCCCCTATTATTCATCATTTATTAAAATGACAGGTAACATGTTGGGGGTAGGATCAGTAAGTTTGCCAATGACACAAAGATTGACCGGATGGTTAACAGTGAGGTTGAGTGTTTTGGGTTACAGGAATATAACCCAAAACTGAGGGCCAACCTGATACAGATGTTCAGGTTTGAGGGCCATGGACAGAGTGGGTAGGGAATAGCTGTTCTCCTTGGTTGAAGAGTCAGTAACGAGGAGACACAAGTTAACATAGAACATTACAGCACAGTACAGGCCCTTCAGCCCTCGATGTTGCGCCGGCCAGTGGACCCTCTAACCTAAACTATTCCAATATCATCCATATGCCTATCCACCGAACATTTGAATGGCCCCAAAGTAGGCGAGTCCACAACTGCTGCAGGCAGGGCATTCCACGCCCTCACCACCCTCTGTGTAAAGAACCTGCCTCTGACATCCATCCTATAACTTTAAATTAAGAGGTGGTAGTTATGTCCCCTTGTGTTGGTCATCACCATCCGAGGAAAAAGGCTCTCACTATCCACCCTATCCAATCCCTTGATCATCTTATACACCTCAATTAGGTCACTGTGTAACCTTCTTCTCTCTAATGAAAATAACCTCAGGTCCCTCAGCCTTTCCTAAGGCCTTCCCACCATACAGGCAACATCCTGGTAAACCTCCTCTGCACCCTTTCCAATGCTTCCACATCTTTCTTATAATGCGGCGACCAGAACTGTACGCAATACTCCAAGTGTGGCCGCACCAGAGTTTTGTACAGTTGTAACATAACCTCACAGCTCCTAAATTCAATCCCTCTACCAATAAAAGCTAACACACCGTACGCCTTCTTAACAACTTTATCAACCTGGGTGCCAACTTTCAAAGAGCTATGTACTTGTACCCCAAGATCCTTCTGCTCGACAACACTATTAAGGGTCCTTCCATTAGCCCTATATTTCATATGCCTGTTATTCCTACCAAAGTGAATCACCTCACACTTATCCGTATTGAATTCCATTTGCCAACTCACGGCCCAGCTCTGCAACCTATGTCCCTCTGCAAACTGTAACATCCATCCTCGCTGTCTACAACTCCCCCCACTTTGGTATCGTCAGCAAATTTACTAATCCAACCCTCTACACCCTCATCTAGGTCATTTATAAAAATGACAAACAGCAGTGGCCCCAAAACAGATCCTTGAGGTACACCACTTGTAACTGCACTCTAGGTTGAATATTTCCCATCAACCACCACCCTCTGTCTTCTATCAGCTAGCCAATTCCTAATCCAAACTGCTAAATCACCTTCAATCCCATGCATCTGCACTTTCTGCAGTAGCCTACCATGGGGAACCTTATCAAACGCTTTGCTAAAATCCATATACACTACATCAACTGCCTTACCCTTATCTACCTCTTTGGTCACCTCCTCAAAAAACTCAATAAGGTTTGTGAGGCATGACCTACCCTTCACAAAACCGTGCTGACTATCCCTAATCAATTTCTCTCTCTCTGGTGCTTATAAATCCTATCCCTTATAATTCTTTCCAAGACCTTGCCCACAACAGAAGTCAGGCTCACCGGTCTATAATTTCCAGGTTAAAAGTGATGGTTGGGAAGTTTGGGGTGGGGGGGGGGGGGGGGGGGGATTTGACAAAAAACATTTTTACTCGAAGGGTGATGACAATCTGGAATGTATTAGCTGGGAGGGTGGCGGTATCACATCTTTTAAAAAATACCTGGGTAAGTACTTGGTACACCATAACGTTTAAGGTTATGGGCCAAATGCTGGCAAGTAGGATTAGATAGTGGTAGTTATAGAACGGATGTCAGAGGTAGGTTCTTTACTCAGAGGGTGGTAAGGGTATGGAATGCCCTGCCTGCTGCATTTGTAGATGCGCCAAGTTTGGCGGCGTTTAAGAGGTCCGTGGATAGGTTTATGGATGAAAAGGGAATGGTTTAGGTTAGAGGGTCATTGCTTTTTCTTAACTGGTCGGTGCAACATCGAAGGCCAAAGGGCCTGTTCTGTGCTGTAATGTTCTATGTAGGTGCGCAGGTCATGGCATTTCATGGCCCATCAAATCTGCACTGGGGCAATGCACTGTAGTATTGAGAGGTTCTGGTCCATAAAAGATAGCACATTTCATATAATCATTATTCTTTAAAATCACAATATAAACTGGTCAGAACACAA
Source organism: Sphyrna mokarran (assembly GCA_024679065.1). NCBI lineage: Eukaryota > Metazoa > Chordata > Chondrichthyes > Carcharhiniformes > Carcharhinidae > Sphyrna > Sphyrna mokarran. Next base: position 510,239 of record JAGIQG010000024.1, on the reverse strand, counting down.
GGCCCCCAAGTATTAAATTCAACTTGATGGTTTGTTCATGGAGCACCGATTACTGCTTGGATAGCTCCAAATAGCCAATTCAATTTGTATTAGATTGATGGGTGAAGAAAATCTAAAATGCATCTCAAACACAAGAACTACCTGTTAAATGTATATATATTTTAATTGAATGTCTTGGACCTTTAGTCTTAGTGTTCTGGAGCTATTGTACAAATCAATCCAGACTATTTGAGCAAGGACTGTTCCAAAAAGGAAGCTATTATAAACTAGCTACATCACTGTGCACCGAGGCAAATGCTGTGAAAATTCTTAATATTCTATTCCATTAATCATATAATCTGACCTTCATTAATTGAGGGATTGAATTTAGGAGTTGGGAAGTAATGCTGCAACTTGAAGTACTGTGCACAGTTCTGGTCGCCTCACTACAGGAAAGATGTGGAAGCTATTGAGAGGGTGCAGAGGAGATTTACAAGGATGTTGCCTGGTTTGGGAGGCATGCCTTATGAAAATAGGTTGAGGGAGCTAGGTCTTTTCTCCCTGGAGAGAAGGAGGTTGAGAGGCGACCTGATAGAGGTTTACAAAATGTTGAGAGGAATAGATAGTTTCTGAGAGTCCACCCTATTTCCCAGGGCTGAAATGGTCGCTATGGGGGGACACAGGTTTAAGGTGCTGGGGAGCAGGTACAGAAGAGATGTCGAGGTAAGATTTTCATTCAGAGGGTGGTGAGTGATTGAGTGGAATCGGCTGCTGTCGATGGTGGAGGAGAACTCGCTGGGGTCTTTTAAAAGACTTCTGGATGAGTACATTGGATTTAATGGGATTGGGAGTTACAGATAGTTCTATGGCCTCGTAGGTATGGATACGATCAGTGCAACTTGTGGGCTGATGGGCCTGTTTCTGCTGTAGCGTTCTATGTTCTATTCTCAATAGATTCTTAGTCTCCCACCTTAGATGAGTTTGTTTTGGCAAGATGAAATAATTTAACACTTCAGGAAAATAAGGAAGTGGACGATGTAGATCCTACAGAGTGTGACCAGTGACGAATTAGCAATCATTTCTCTCTCCATTTCAGAGACTTGGGTAGAGCAGGGACAGGAATGGATGTTGCAGGTTCCAGGGTTCAAATGCTTTAGTCGGAGTAGAGAAGGAGGTAGAAGTGGGGGAGGAGTGGCATTATTAGTCAAAGACTGTATCACAGTGACAGAAAAGAAGTTCGATGAGGACTTGTCTGTTGAGGTAGTATGGGCTGAGATTAGAAACAGGAGAGGAGAGGTCACCCTGTTGGGAGTCTTTTATAGACCTCCTAATAGTTCTAGAGAGGTAGAGGAAAGGATTGTAAAGTCAATCCTGGACAGGAGTGTAAGTAATAGGGTAATTGTTATGGGGGACTTTAACTTTACTAATATTGATTGGAATAGCTATAGCTCTAGCTCGTTAGAGGGGTCAGTTTTCGTACAAAGTGTGCAGGAAGGTTTTTTGACTCAGTATGTAGATAGGCCAACTAGAGGTGAGGCTACATTGGATTTGGTGCTGGGCAATGAGCCAGACCAGGTGTTAGGCTTGGAAGTTGGTGAACATTTTGGTGATAGTGACCACAATTCCGTTACGTTCACCTTAGTGATGGATAGGGATAGGCATGAAGCTGGGGGCAGTAGTTATAGCTGGGGGAAGGGTAATTATGAGGCCATAAGGAGAGAATTAGGGTGCATAGGTTGGACTAGGAAACTACAGGGACTGGGAACATCTGAAATGTGGAGCTTATTCAAGGAGCAGCTACTGCGAGTCCTTGATAAGTACGTCCCTGTCAGGCAAGGAGGAAATGGTCGAGTAAGGGAACCTTGGTGTACGAAAAAAGTTAATTCGCTGGTTAAAAGGAAAAAGGAGGCTTATGTCAGGATGAGGCTTGAAGGCTCAGTTAGTGCAATGGATAGCTATAGATTAGCCAGGAGGGAGCTAAAGAGTGAGTTGAGGAGAGCTAAGAGGGGACACGAGAAGACTTCGGCTGATAGGATCAAGGAGAATCCTAAAGCTTTCTTTAGATATGTTAAGGATAGAAGATTGGTTAGGGCAAGATTAGGGCCAGTCATAGACAGCAGTGGGAAGTTGTGCGTGGAGCCTGAAGAGATTGGAAAGGCACTGAATAAATATTTCTCTTCGGTATTCACGCAGGGTGATGTAAATGTAGTTATGGAGAACACTGAGGTACAGGGTTGCAAACTGGAAAGTACTGAAGTAGATAGGGAGGATGTGCTAGATATTCTTGAGGGTTTGAAGTTAGATGAGTCCCCTGGGCCGGACGGGATTTACCCTAGGATTCTCTGGGAGGCGAGAGAGGCGATTGCAGAGCCTCTGGCTGTGATCTTCAGGTCGTCGTTGGTTACGGGTATAGTGCCGGAAAACTGGAGGATAGCGAATGTGGTCCCATTGTTCGAGAAGGGGAAGAAAGACTTTCCAGGGAATTATAGGCCGGTGAGTCTTACTTCTGTTGTGGGCAAAGTATTGGAGAGAATTATTAGGGATAGGATTTATAGTTATTTAGAGAGAAATGAATTGATTGGGGATAGTCAGCATGGTTTTGTGAAGGGTAGGTCGTGCCTTATTAACCTTATTGAGTTTTTTGAAAAAGTGACCAAAGAGGTGGATGGGGGTAAGGCAGTTGATGTGGTATATATGGACTTTAGTAAGGCGTTCAATAAGGTGGCCCATGGAAGGCTTCTGCAGAAAATGCAGATGTATGGGATAGAGGGTGATTTAGCTAATTGGATTAGGAATTGGCTAGCAGATAGAAGACAGAGGGTGGTGGTTGATGGGAGATATTCATCGTGGAGTTCGGTGACAAGTGGTGTACCTCAGGGGTCTGTTTTGGGGCCCCTGCTGTTTGTAATTTTTATAAATGATCTGGATGAGGGTATTGAAGGATGGATTAGTAAATTTGCAGATGACACTAAAGTCGGGGGAGTGGTAGATAGTGAAGAGGGGTGTTATAGTTTGCAGAGAGACTTGGACAAGTTGCAGAGCTGGGCCGAGAGGTGGCAAATGGAGTTTAATGTGGAAAAGTGTGAGTTAATGCACTTTGGCAGGAATAATAAATGTGTAGAGTATAGGGCTAATGGTAGGGCTCTTAATAGTGTTGATGAACAGAGGGATCTTGGTGTATGTGTGAATAGATCCCTGAAAGTAGGCAGTCAAGTGGATAAGGTTGTTAAGAAGGCATATGGAGTCTTAGCTTTATTGGTAGGGGGATTGAATTTAGGAGCCGCAGCATCATGTTGCAACTGTACAAAACTCTAGTGCGGCCGCACTTGGAGTATTGTGTGCAGTTCTGGTCCCCACATTATAAGAAAGATGTGGAGGCATTGGAAAGGGTACAGAGGAGGTTTACCAGGATGTTGCCTGGTATGGAGGGCAGGTCTTATGGAGAGAGGCTGAGGGATTTGAGGTTGTTTTCGTTAGAAAGGAGGCGGCTAAGAGGAGACCTTATCGAAACATATAAGATGATTAGAGGTTTAGATAGGGTGGACAGTGATAGCCTTTTTCCTAGGATGGAGAAAGCTAGCACGAGGGGACACAGCTTTAAATTAAGGGGGGATAGTTATAGGACGGATATCAGAGGTAGGTTCTTTACCCAGAGGGTGGTTAGGGAGTGGAATGCCCTGCCTGCGGCAGTTGTAGATGCGCCAAGTTTGGTGGCATTTAAGCGGTTAGTTGATAAGTTTATGCAAGAGAAGGGAATGGTTTAGTTTGGAGGGTCTTTGCTTTTTTCATAATTGGTCGGCACAACATCAAAGGCCGAAGGGCCTGTTCGGCACTGTAATGTTCTGTGTTCTCTGCATTTAATGCTTAACTCTCAGGTAAAGAATGGCAATAAATCATTTGCAAGACAAGGTTTGTTCAGCCAATAATTGCTAAGCAACACAACGCAATTAATTATTTTAACTTCAATTATTAAATGTGATATCATGAAGCATCAAAATTGCATCTGAACAATTAGAATTGCAGCTTTATTTTATTCCCAACAATTGAGCCCATGATAAGATTTATAGGTCCAGTTACCTCCTCTCTCAATTCATATTGTTCAATCAATTTTTTCAGTTTCTCTGCCAGCTCCATGTTCTCTTGACGCAGTTTGGAATTCCGTTCATTATGCTGTTCCATTTGTGCCTGGATATCATTCAGAGTTATCTGGAAGTGAGAGGTAATCTCTTTACGCTTCTCTTCCTCATCTCTTCCTCGTTGAACACCTTCCTCCTGTGGAGATATTTCCCATCATTAACTAGAATTCTAATATTTCACTATCCCAGTCAGTGATACAACAATACATAATTACAACAATACATACAACAATACATTCTTTACCAAAAGGGTGGTTCGGGAGTGGAATGCCCTGCCTGCAGCAGTTGTAGATGCGCCAAGTTTGGTGGCGTTTAAGAGGTTAGTTGATAAGTATATGGAAGAGAAGGGAATGGTTTAGTTTGGAGGGGTATTGCTTTTTATATTGGTCGGTGCAACATCGAAGGCCGAAGGGCCTGTTCTGTGCTGTAATGTTCTATGATCTATGTTCTATAATTGTTTGATATGGTTTTACTAAGTGCACATTTCCTGTTCTATGACAAAGACAGCAGAAACGAGTCAGTCAATGGAGTAAGGGCTAAAATTACTGTTCCTATTATGGAGACTTTCTACTTCATTTGGACCGTTACAAACATCACACACAGGAGATGGATTCTTCATGCACCTCAATAAGGGCGATTCACCAAAAAGGTCACTGCTACACATTTAATGGTCTGCAGAACACCAATAATTCAGACTGGAGTAGAACTGCTTCAGAATGCAGAACTTGCAGCCAAAAAGGAGCAGTGCAGGGGAGCCCATTTCGAAGGGAAAACAGGGTCTAAGGATGGTAAATTATAGCTTCCTGTTATCACTCATCATTCCAAAGAGAAGTCAATTTATAAATATTTAGTTTTTCAAAAAAAGGAGTCAAGGTAGATCAAAGTAACAAGAATTGAAACTTTAAATATAAAATTAAACAATAAAAGTACATAGAACATTACAGCGCAGAACAGGTGCTTCGGCCTTCGATGTTGCGCAGACCAATTAAGAAAAAGCAGTGACCTCTAACCTAAACCATTCCCTGGATTGGTGCTTGGGACTTCGATGTTGTGGCCATTTCAGAGACGTGGATAGAGCACTGGCAGGAATAGTTGTTGCAGGTTCTGGGGTTCAGATGTTTCAGTCAGAGCAGAGGTGGTGGTAGAAGAGGGGAAGGAGTGGCATTGTTAGTTAAGGACAGCATTACGGTGGCAGAAAAGACGTTTGATGTGGACTTGTCTGCTGAGGTAGTGTGGGCTGAGATTAGAAACAAGAAAGGAGAGGTCACACTGTTGGGAGTTTTTTATAGGCCTCCAAAAAGTTCCAGAGAAGTAGAGGAAGGGATTGCAAAGTTGATCCTGGATAGGTGTGAAAGTAACAGGGTAGTTGTAATGGGGGACTTTAACTTTTCTAATATCGATTGGAAAAGCTATAGTTCAAGTACGTTAGAGGGGTCAGTTTTTGTTCAATGTGTGCAGGAAGGTTTCATGACTCAGTATGTAGATAGGCCAACAAGAGGTGAGGCTATATTGGATTTGGTATTGGGTAATGAACCAGACCAGGTGTTAGACTTGGAGGTGGGTGAGCACTTTGGTGATAGTGACCACAATTCGGTTACGTTTACCTTAGTGATGGAAAGGGATGGGCACGTACCGAATAACAGTAGTTATAGCTGGGGGAAAGGTAATTATGAGGCTATTAGGAGAGATTTAGGATGCATAGGGTGGAGCAGGAAATTGCAGGGGCTGGGGACATCTGAAATGTGGAGCATATTTAAGGAACAGCTTCTGCATGTCCTTAATGAATATGTACCTGCCAGGCAGGGAGGAAGTGGTCGAGTGAGGGAACCATGGTGTACTAGGGAAGTTGAATCTCTGGTGAAGAGGAAGAAGGAGGCTTATATAATGATGAGACGTGAAGGCTCAGTTAGGGCAATAGAGAGCTATAAATCAGCCAGGAAGGAGCTAAAGAGGGAGTTGAGAAGAGCTAGAAGAGGACACGAGAAGACTTTGGCGGATAGGATTAAGGAGAATCCTAAAGCTTTTTACAGGTATATAAATAATAAAAGATTGGTTAGGGCAAGATTAGGGCCAGTCAGATATAGCAGTGGGAAGTTGTGCGTGGAGCCTGAGGAGATAGGAGAGACACTGAACGAGTATTTTTCATCAGTATTCACGCAGGAGAAAGACAATGTTGTCGGGGAGAATACTGCAATACCAGGTTGTAGACTGGGTAGGATTGAGGTTCGTAAGGAGGAGGTGTTAGTGAATCTTAAGGGTATGAAAATTGATAAGTCCCCTGGGCCAGATGGGATTTACCCTAGGATTCTCTGGGAGGCTAGAGAGGAGATTGCAGAGCCTTTGGCTTTGATCTTCATGTCGTCTTTAGCTACAGGTATAGTGCTGGAAGACTGGAGGATGGCAAATGTTGTCCCTTTGTTCAAAAAGGGGAGTAGGGACCATCCTGGAAATTATAGACCGGTGAGCCTGACTTCTGTTGTGGGCAAAGTCTTGGAAAGAATTATAAGGGATAGGATTTATAAGCATCTAGAGAGAAATAAATTGATTAGGGATAGTCAGCACGGTTTTGTGAAGGGTAGGTCATGCCTCACAAACCTTATTGAGTTTTTTGAGGAGGTGACCAAAGAGGTAGATAAGGGTAAGGCAGTTGATGTAGTGTATATGGATTTTAGCAAAGCGTTTGATAAGGTTCCCCATGTAGGCTACTGCAGAAAGTGCAGATGCATGGGATTGAAGGTGATTTAACAGTTTGGATTAGGAATTGGCTAGCTGATAGAAGACAGAGGGTGGTGGTTGATGGGAAATATTCAACCTGGAGTGCAGTTACAAGTGGTGTGCCTCAAGGATCTGTTTTGGGGCCACTGCTGTTTGTCATTTTTATAAATGACCTAGATGAGGGTGTAGAGGGTTGGATTAGTAAATTTGCTGACGATACCAAAGTGGGGGGAGTTGTAGATAGCGAGGATGGATGTTACAGTTTGCAGAGGGACATAGATAGGTTGCAGAGCTGGGCCGTGAGGTGGCAAATGGAATTCAATACGGATAAGTGTGAGGTGATTCACTTTGGTAGGAATAACAGGCATATGAAATATAGGGCTAATGGAAGGACCCTTAATAGCGTTGTTGAGCAGAGGGATCTTGGGGTACAAGTACATAGCTCTTTGAAAGTTGGCACCCAGGTTGATAAAGTTGTTAAGAAGGCGTACGGTGTGTTAGCTTTTATTGGTAGAGGGATTGAATTTAGGAGCCGTGAGGTTATGTTACAACTGTACAAAACTCTGGTGCGGCCGCACTTGGAGTATTGCGTACAGTTCTGGTCGCCGCATTATAAGAAAGATGTGGAAGCATTGGAAAGGGTGCAGAGGAGGTTTACCAGGATGTTGCCTGGTATGGTGGGAAGGCCTTATGAGGAAAGGCTGAGGGACCTGAGGTTATTTTCATTAGAGAGAAGAAGGTTACACAGTGACCTAATTGAGGCATATAAGATGATCAAGGGATTGGATAGGGTGGATAGTGAGAGTCTTTTCCCTCGGATGGTGATGACCAACACGAGGGGACATAACTTTAAATTAAGAGGTGGTAGTTATACGACGGATGTCAGAGGCTGGTTCTTTACACAGAGGGTGGTGAGAGCGTGGAATCCCCTGCCTGCAGCAGTTGTGGACTCGCCTACTTTGGGGGCATTCAAATGTTCGGTGGATAGGCATATGGATGATATTGGAATAGTTTAGGTTAGAGGGTCCACTGGCCGGTGCAACATCAAAGGCCGAAGGGCCTGTATTGCGCTGTAATGTTCTATGTTCTTTTCGTTCATAAACTTATCTACTAACCTCTTAAACGCCACCAAACTTGGCGCATCTACAACTGCAGCAGGCAGGGCATTCCATACCCTTACCACCCTCTGGGTAAAGAACCTACCTCTGACATCCGTCCTATAACCACCGTCCCTTAATTTAAAGCTATGTCCCATCATGCTAGCTTTCTCCATCCTAGGAAAAAGGCTATCACTGTCCACCCTATCTAAACCTCTAATCATCTTATATGTTTCAATTAGGTCCCCTCTTAGCCTCCTCCTTTCTAACGAAAACAACCTCAAATCCTTCAACCTCTCTTCATAGGACCTGCCCTCCATACCAGGCAACATCCTGGTAAACCTCCTCTGTACCCTCTCCATGCCTCCACATCTTTCTTATAATGTGGGGACCAGAACTGCACACAATACTCCAAGTGCGGCCGCACTAGAGTTTTGTGCAGTTGCAACATGACGTTGCGGCTCCGAAATTCAATTCCCCTACCAATAAAAGCTAAGACTCCATATGCCTTCTTAACAACCTTCTCGACTTGACTGCCTACTTTCAGGGATCTATGCACATACACACCAAGATCCCTCTGTTCATCAACACTACTAAGAATCCTACCATTAGCCCTATACTCTATACATTTATTATTCCTGCCATAGTGCATTACCTCACACTTTTCCACATTAAACTCCATTTGCCACCTCTCGGCCTAGCTCTGCAACTTGTCCAAGTCTCTCTGCAAACTATAACACCCCTCTTCACTATCTACCACTCCTCTGACTTTGGTGTCATCCACAAATTTACTAATCCATCCTTCAATATCCTCATCCAGATCATTTATAAAAATTACAAACAGCAGGGGCCCCAAAACAGACCCCTGAGGTACACCACTTGTCACCGAACTCCACGATGAATATCTCCCATCAACCACCACCATCTGTCTTCTATCTGCCAGCCAATTCCTAATCCAATTAGCTAAATCACCCTCAATCCCATATATCTGCATTTTCTGCAGAAGCCTTCCATGGGGCACCTTATCGAACGCCTTACTAAAGTCCATGTATACCATGTCAACTGCCTTACCCCCATCCACCTCTTTGGTCACTTTTTCAAAAGACTCAATAAGGTTAGTAAGGCACAACCTACCCTTCACAAGACCATGCTGACTATCCCCAATCAATTCATTTCTCTCTAAATAACTATAAATCCTAATAATCCCTAATAATTCTTTCCAATACTTTGCCCACAACAGAAGTAAGACTCATAGGTCTATAATTCCCAGGAAAGTTTCTATTTCCCTTCTCGAACAATGGGACCACATTTGCTGTCTTCCAATCTTCCGGCACTATACCCGTAACCAACGACGACCTGAAGATCACAGCCAGAGGCTCTGCAATCGCCTCTCTCACCTCCCAGAGAATCCTAGGGTAAATCCCGTCCGGCCCAGGGGACGTATCTAACTTCAAACCCTCAAGAATATCTAGCACATCCTCCTTATCTACTTCAATACTTTCCAGTTTGCAACCCTGTATCCCAGTGTTCTCCACAACTACATTTACATCTCCCTGCATGAATACCGAGGAGAAATATTTGTTCAGTGCCTCTCCAATCTCTTCAGGCTCCACGCACAACTTCCCACTGCTGTCTATGACTGGCCCTAATCTTGCCCTAATCAATCTTCTATTCTTAACATATCTAAAGAAAGCTTTAGGATTCTCCTTAATCCTATCAGCCAAAGTCTTCTCGTGTCCCCTTTTAGCTCTCCTCAACTCACTCTTCAGCTCCCTCCTGGCTAATCTATAGCTATCCAGTGCACTAACTGAGCCTTCAAGCCTCATCTCAAAGGCATACTTGTGTAATTAAGAAGTTCTACAAGACAAGGTTAAAGTCCAACAGGTTTATTTGGCGTCAAGCTCTCAAAGTACTGCCCCTTCACCAGGTGAGTGAAAGCTTGTGATACCCAACTAAACCTGTTGGACTTTAACTTGGTCTCAAGACTTCTTACTGTGCCCACCCCAGTCTCACACTGGCATCTCCAAATCATGTGTAATTAAACTTTATTTGCAGGTGGTACTGGCATTTAATAAGCACAGTAAATTACAGTACACATTGGAATTATTCCAAATTAAATAAGGCAGTAAACACTTTAGTGCAAGGTATGTCAGTGCAGCTCAGCCATGTGTCATATATATCCTGTGGGATGTGGAAAGTCACGTAGACAAAGTTTCTTTGATGACTACACTTGCTGCAGAAACTTGAGCTCTGGGTTGTGGAGCTCAAAAGACAGTTGGATCGGGTGTATCTGAAAGGTTGAGGATTACATGTTTAGATAGGTGCTCATTTTCTCTGCTTCTATTGTGGTATGAGGGATGGGATGACTGAGAATATTTAAGAGAAACAGGCAGGTAGTGTACAAATCCCTAAGGCTCTCACTCCCTAACTGCTTTTCCATTTTGGATTCTGATGAGCAAGATGATAGCAAGAATTCACGGTCTAACAGGTGCCTCAGCTGCACAGAGGAGGAGGAAGAGTGGAAGTGCTAGTGGTAGGCAAAGGGATGGGAATTGGAGGGGAAGTTCAGAGTAGAGAGTAGAAAAACTGGCAACAGGGAAGTATTAATTGAAAAAGAGGATACATCAGGTAGTAGTCTTTAAGTTAATGGAAAAGGTCCTGAGGGATAGGATTTATGACGATTTAGAAAGATGCAGCTTAATCTGGGATAGTCAGCATGGATTCATGAAGGGCAAGTCTCTCAAATCTGATCGACAAGTGTAACTAAGTGTGTCGATGAAGGTAGAGCAGTTGATGTCATATACATGGATTTTAGTAAGGTGTTTGATAAGGTTGCCCATGATTCACTCAAAAAGTAAGGAGGTGTGGAATAGAGGGAAATTTGGCCGATTGGATAATTAACTGGCTATTTTTCATAGAAGACAAAGAGTGGTGGTGGGTGGAAAATTTTCAGACTGAGACCAGTTACCAGCAGTATACCACAGTGATCTGCTATTTGTTATTTTTATCAATGACTTGGAGGAGGGGGCTGAAGAGTGGGTCAGTAAATTTGCTGATGACGCCAAGATTGATGGAGTAGTGGATGAGGTGGAGGGCTCTTGTAAGCTGCAAAGAGATATTGATAGGATGCAGAGCTGGGCTGGAAAATGGCAGACGGAGTTTAACCCTGATGAGTGCGAGACAATTCATTTTGGTAGGATAAATTTGAATGCAGATTACAGGATCACGGCAGGGTTCTGAGGAGGGTGGAGGAACAGAGAGATCTTGGGGTTCATATCCATAGATCTCTGAAGGTTGACACTCAAGTTGATAGAGCTGCGAAGAAGGCCTATAGTGTGTTAACGTTTATTAACAGGGGGTTTGACTTTAAGAGCCATGGGGTTACGCTGCAACTGTACCTTGGTGAGACCGCATTTGGAATATTGCGTGCCGTTCTGGTCACCTCACTAGAAAAAGGATGTAGGAGCACTGGAGAGAGTGCAGAGGAGATTTACCAGGATGCTACTTGGTTTGGCAGGTAGATCTTATGAGGAAAGGTTGAGGAGCTGGGGCTTTTCTCTTTAGAGCGGTGGAGAATGACAGGCAACTAATAGAGATTTATAAGATGATGATGAGAGGGATAGATGGAGTGGACATGCAGAGACTATTTCCTCAGGTGAATGCAGTTAATAGGGGGCATAATTATAAGGTTCATGGTGGGAGATAACAGGGATATCCCAAGGTAGGTTCTTTACTCAGAGAATGGTTGGAGTGTGGAATGTACTGTCTGCTGTAATACTGAAGTTGGACACTTCAGGAACTTTCAAGTGGTTATTGGATAGGCACATGGAGCACACCGGAATGATAGGAAGTGGGATAGCTTGATCTTGGTTTCGGACAAAGCTTGGCACAACATCAAGGGCCGAAGGGCCTGTACTGTGCTATGTTAATTTCCAGTTATTACATCCCCCTTCTCGCCCTCTAAAGGACCAATGTTTACTTTAGCCACACTTTTTCATTTTATATATTTGTAGAAACCTTTGCTATCTGTTTTTATATTCTCAGCTAGTTTACTTTCACAACACATCTTGCTTTTCTTTATAGCTTTTCTCCTGGCTTTCTATTGATCTTTAAAGATTCCCCAATCCCCTGGTTTCCCACTTATCTTTGCGACTTTGTATGCATTTTCTCTCAATTTGATACCCTCCTTTATTTCCTTAGATATCCATGGCTGATTATCTCTTTTTCTACAGTATATACTTTTCACTGGTATATACTTTTGCTTAGTATTGTGAAAGATTGAAAGTTCTCCATTGTTCCTCAATTGTCCCACCATAAAGTTTTTGCTCCCAGTCTACCTTAATCAATGTCTCCCTCATCCCTTTGTAGCCCCCTTTGTTTAAGCACAAGACACTGGTATTGGATTAAGAAAGCCTTAGATCACAGCAGAATACAGACAGGCTAGTCTGACTGGCAGTACAGCGCCAAATGGAGTGTAACCCTGAGAAGGGTAAGGTGATACATTTTGAGACTAACAAGGAAAGGGAATACAAAGTGAAGAGTAAGGCACTAGGAAATACAGCGGGCTGTGGAGTGCATGTCCAAAGATCTCTGAATGCTGGTTAGGCTGGGGTTGTTTTCCTTACAGCAGAAAAGGCTGGGGGAGGTGGGAGGGGCCCTGATTGAGGTATAGAAAAAGAAGAACAACATAGAAAGGAAGAAACTTTTCCCCTTAGCAGATGGGTCCATAACCAGGGACATGGGTTTAATATAAGGGGCAGGAGATTTAGAGGGGATTTGAACAAAACCAGAGGGTGGTGGGAACTCTGCCTGAAAAAAATGGGAGATACAGGAATCCCCACATTTAAGAACCAGTTTGATGAGTATGAGTATATAAGGCTATGGACTAAGTCTGTATGATTGGATTAGCATCTGTCCACTGTCTGTGAGCAAGGTACAGTTGCAACATAACCCCATGGCTCTTAAAATCAAACCCCCTGTTAATAAACGTTAACACACTATAGGCCTTCTTCGCAACTCTATCAACTTCAGAATTCTATGGATATGAACCCCAAGATCTCTGTTCCTTCACACTCCTCAGAACCCTGCCATTGACCCTGTAATCAGAATTCAAATTTGCACATTCTCCTCATGTCTGCATGGGTTTCCTCTCAGTCCAAAGATGTGCAGGTTAGGTTGATTGGCTATGCTAAGAAATTGCCCCTTAGTGGCTGGGATGTGTAGGTCTGCCCTCTGAAACTGTCTAGCAAGCCAATCAGATGTATCAAAAACAGAAAGGTCAAAAAGAAATAAAACCAGATGGACCATCAGGCACTTGCCCAGACACCAGAAATGACAGCAGCACACCCAGCCCAGTCTATCTTGTAAAGTTCTCCTTAATAACATCTGGGGATTTGTGCTAAAATTGGGAGAGAGACAATCGTTCTCAGCCAATGCACCATCACCATTTTAGAGTATGTCTCATTCACATACAGTCAGATCCAAAAGATGTAACGGTTAAATGCTATACAGTCATAGTTGCCTTCAGTATCCTCAACATTGATTCCAAAAGTCATCAAGTCTCTCAGCATCTGGTCAAACATGATAACTGCTGATTATCACCGAGAGCACTCTTCCATGTTGAGCACCATTTCAAAGGAGCATTGAGGGTAGCAAGGGCAAAGAATGCATTCGAGATGCAGAACTCCAATACACCAATCGCAGCATTACTGTCTGAGCTAGCAGAGTCCAAAGGAACATGGCTGCTGGACTGGTGGTAGATGAAGAGGAAACCAACAAAAGAGAAAAACCTACCTAATCTCTGCAAAGAGCTGGCGAAGATCAAGTCCAATTTTCACACTGAGAAAACCTTCCTTTGTGTTGTGCAGCACTGTGCTAAATGGATAGATTCAGGGCAGATCAAGCAATTCAAAACAGGGCATCCAATAACTCCTGTGAGCCATCAGAAGCAGAGTTCTATTCAACCCAAATCTGTAACCTCATGCCTCTGCAGAAACTCCACTCTACCATTACCAAAGAAGGGGATCAACTCTGGTTCAGTGACAACTATAGGAGCAACACTAGGCATATTTAAAAATGAGTGACAACTTGGTGAAGTTATAACATAGAAACTAAAAGCAGGAGAGACCATTCCTCCTGACAATCTTTTTGATCATGGCTAATAACAACACAGATCAACTTGCCAAACAACAGAAGTAGCAAATAATGCAAAAGGCTAATAGACCCCACAATCAATAGATCAGATTAGGACTGGTGGTGGATAATTAAACTAATTGGAAGAGGTGGCTCCATATATAAATCCCTCTTCAATGATAGGGGAGTGCAACACATCAATGCAAAAGATAAAGCTGTAGAACTTGTAACCGTTTTCAGCCAGAAGTGTCAACTGGATGATCCATCTCTGGCTCCTCCAGAGGTAAACACAGTAAGAACTCTGACAACACCAGGTTTAAATCCAACCGATTTATTTGATAGTAAACTCTCAAGCTTTCGGCTCTATGGTCTTCGTCAGGTGAATGAGGTGTTCTGGTCTCAAACAGCACACATACCAGCACAGACTACTGTTTACAGATTGCTGATTAGAATGCGAATCTTTACACCTAACCTGCTATTCAAGTCTTAAAGTGGCTAACAATGTGGGTGGAAGGAGCACTGAGCACAGGTTAGAGAGATGTGTATTGTCTCCAGACAGCACAGTAAGTGAGGTTTTTTTTGCTAACCCAGGCAAGTCATGAGGGTTACAGATAGTGTGACATAAAGCCAAGATCCCTGTTAAGACCGTCCTCATGTGTGCGGAACTTGGCTATCAGTCTCTGCTCAGCGGCTCTGCACTGTGTCGTGAAGGCCCCCTTGAAGAACGTTTACCTGAAGGTCAGAGGCCAAATGCCCATGACCGCTGAAGTGTTCGCCAACAGGAAGGGAACAGTTTTGCCTGCTGATTATCAATTGATGTTCATTCATCCGCTGTCATAGTGTCTGCATGGTTTCCCCCAATGTACTGTGCTTCGGGACATCCTTTCTTGCAACGTATTAGGTATTCAACGTTGGCCGAGTTGCAAGAGTATGTACCACATACCTGGTGAATGGTTTCTCAACTTTGATGATGTCATCCATGTTGATGATCTGGCATGCCTTGCAGAAGTTGCTATGGTAGGGTTGTGTGGTATTGTGGTCACTGTTCTCCTGAAGGCTGGGTAGCTTGCTGCGAACAATGGTCTGTTTGAGGTTGCAAGGTTGTCTGAAGGCAGGAAGTGGGGGTGTGGGGATGGCCCTAGTGAGATGTTCATCTTCATCAATGATATGTTGAAGACTCTGGAGAAGATGTTGTAGCTTCTCCACTCCGGGGAAGTACTGGACGACAAAGGGTACTCTGTCCACCGTGTCCGTCTTCCGAGGAGGTCATGACGGTGAGTCGAATGCCATATCCTGTTCTCATGAGGGCATCTTTCAGCATCTGGAGGTGTCTGTCACGATCCTCATCTAAGCAGATCCTGTATATACGGAGGGCTTGTCCGTGGGGGATGGCCTCTGTTTAGGGTGGAAGCTGGAGAAGTGGAGCATTGTGAGGTTGTCTGTTGGCTTGTGGTACAGTGAGGTGCTGAGGTGACCGTCCTTGATGGAGATGCGTGTCCAAGAATGCAACCGATTCTGGAGAATAGTCCATGGTGAGTCTGATGGTGGGATGGAACTTGTTGATATCATCATATAGCTGTTTCAATGATTGTTCACCATGAGTCCAAAGGAAAAAAATATCAATTTATCTTGTATATAGCCTCGGTTGAAGATCCCGTGCGGTGAAGAAGTCTTGTTCGAACCCGTGCATGAAGATGTTGGCATATTGAGGTGCTAATTTGGTTCCCATGGCCGTTCCGTGTGTCTGGATGAAAAACTGATTGTTGAAGGTAAAGACATTGTGGTCCAAGATGAAGTGGATAAGTTGTAAAATTGCATTCGGAAACTGGCAGCTGTTGGCATTGAGTACTGAGGCAGTTGCAGCAATGCCGTCGTCGTGGGGGATGTTGGTGTAGAGCGCCAAGACATCCATTTTGATGAGGAGTGTCCCTGGTTCAACTGCTCCATGTGTGCTGAGTTTCTGCAGGAAGTCTGTAGTGTCACGACAAAAGCTGGGGGTTCTTTGCACAATGGGTTTCAAGATGCCCTCGATATAGCTGGAGAGGTTCTCAAACAGGGTCCCATTGCCTGATACGATGGGACGGTCGGGTATGTTTGCCTTGTGTATCTTTGGGAGGCAGGAGAGATCTCCAATGCGGAGAGTACGTGGAATGAGAGCCTGGAGAGTGTTCTGAAGGTCCGGATCAAAGGTTTTGATCAGAGTGTTGAGTTGACGAGTGTGTTCTTTGGTCGGATCTGCTGGTAACTGTCTGTAATGTTTCTCATTGTTTAGTTGTCGGTACACTTCTTTACAATAATCCGTTCTGTTCAGTATGACAATGGCACCTCCTTTGTCTGCCGGTTTGATGACCAGAGGGATTCATCAGGCGAATGAGGCTGCATGAGTTCTTCCATAAACCCCAAGAGGCCAACAGCGAACTCAATGAGACAGCTAATGAACCAAAACAGCTGACAGAGGGATCCACAGTGCAGCAACTGAAGAGGAAGGAATCCAATTAGACTCCTCCGGAAGACCGCTGCTCTCAACTGGACATGTACACCCAAGACATCAGGAGGTACGTTAACACCAGCATCTCTACATCATGACTACTATTCTCCAGAGGTACCCAGCATCACAGGTGCTAGCCTTCTACCAATTCAATTCACTCTACGTGATATCAAAAAACTGAACGTTGGATACTGCAAAGGCTGTGGGCCCTGACAATATTCCAGCTACAGTACTGAATACTTGTGCTCCAGAACTTTTGTTCCTGGTAAAGCTGTTCCAGTACAGCTCGAAAGCCAGCAACGACCCAGCAATGTGGAAAACAACCTAGGTGTGCCCTGAAAAGCAGGAGAAATCTAACCTGGCCAATCACTGCCCTATCGGTCTACGCTTCATCATCAGTAAAGTGACAGATGGGGTGAGAAATACTCAGACCAGCGCGAAACGCAGAGAGCATGCGAAAGACACACACACACAGGCCAAGAGAGCAAGAGACAGACCAACCGACCGACCAAGAGAGCTCATAAAACAGCTGAAGGAGAGCTACGGGTTTACAGATAAAATTTAGAAGAGACAACACAGGATGTTTGGTCAATAAACAAATTTTTTCCCAATTTGGAAGAAAGGAGATGATAGGTGAGTTATAAATTTTACATGAAGTGTTTTCTACAGTATAAGGTATGTCAGTGCAGTTTTGCCATGTGCAGTGTGCATCCTGTGAGATAGAACAATACAGCACAAACAGGCCCTTCAGCCCACGAGTTGTGCCAATCACATCTACCAATCCACAGAAATATCTATAACCCCCTATCCTATTCTTTTCCATATACTCATCCAGAAGTCTCTTTAAAGACCCCAGTGAGTTTGCCTCAACAACCTCCGATGGCAGTCGGTTCCATTCACTCACCACCCTCAGTGAAAAACCTACCCCTGACGTCTCCTTTGTATTTGCTTCCCTGCACCTTAAATCTGTGTCCTCTCGTAGTGACCATTTCAGCTTGGGGAAATAGTCTCTGAGAGTCCACCCTATCTATTCCTCTCAACATTTTATAAACCTCTATCAGGTTGCCTCTCAACCTACGTCTCTCCAGTGAGTCCCAGCTCCCTCAACCTATCTTCATAAGGCCTGCCTCCCAGTCCAAGCAGCATCCTTGTAAATCTCCTCTGAACTCTCTCAAAAGCCTCTACATCCTTCTTAAAATTAGGCAACCAGAACTGCGCACAATACTCCAGCTGGGGTCTGACATGAGTCTTATAGAGCTGCATCACTACCTCCTGACTCCTAAACTCTATTCCTCGATTAATGAAGGCCAGTACACTGTACGCCTTCTTGACCACTTCCTCCACCTGTGAGGCCGATTTAAGAGTCCTATGGACCCGGACCCCGAGATCCTTCTGCTCTACAACACAGCTAAGACTCCTACCCCTTATATTGTACTCCTTCATCCCATTTTTCCTGCCAAAATGGACCACTAACATTTATCTGCATTGAAGTCCATCTGCCACTTCTCCGCCCAGTCTTGCATCCTGTCTATGTCCCGCTGCAACTTTTGGCATCCCTCCAGACCATCCACAACACCACCGATCTTTGTATCGTCGGTGAACTTGCTAACCCATCCCTCCACTTCCTCATCCAGGTCATTTATGAAAATGACAAACAGCAGGGGTCCCAGAACAGATCCCTGGGGCACTCCACTGGTTACTGACCTCCATGCAGAACAAGACCCATCCACAACCACTCTCTGCCTGAGATGACAACTTCTGAGATGTGGGAAGTTGTACAAGCACAAAATGTCTGTGATGATTACATCTGTTGGAAGTGTTCAGTTGCAGAAACTTGACTCTGACTTGCAGAACTCAAGCAGCAGCTGGAATCATTGGTGCATTTGCAAGACTAAGGATTGCATGGATAGCTTGCTTAGAAAGATAGTCACAGCACACAGGCAGAGGGAGAAAGGGCATCTGCCAGACTATCGAAGCGAAACAGGCAGGTAACAAAGAAATCCTGAGGCTATCTGACCATTTTTCCATTTTGAAACAAGCAAGTGAGATGGTTCGTCGAAGGGCTTGTAGCAAGGGCCAAGTTTGTGGCATCACATCTCAACAAGGGGCTGAGTAAGATTGGGCATGCTATAGTGGTTGGGTATTCCACTGTTAGGGGAGCAGATAGATATTTCTGCAGCCATAGACACAATTTCAGGACAGTATGCTGTCTTCCTGGAACTAGAGTCAATGATGTTAAAGAGTATCTGAAGGATATTCTTGAGAGTGAGTGAATAGCCAGAAGTTGTGAACCATATTGAAACCAATTATATAGGTAGGAAAAGGGAAGTGGTCCTGAAAGCAGATTTTAGGGAGTTACAAAAAGAATTAGAAACTCAAGAGAAGTAATCTCAGGATTATTCCCAGTGCCACATGCTAATGAGTATAAAAATAGGAAGATTGAGCAGTTCAACATGAAATAAAGGAAGGAGAACTTTAGATGTGAAGCACTGGGATCAGTTCTGGAAAACTGGTAGTGGTAATGGACAACAACTGGCAGTGGTAATGGAGAACTATTAACTGATAAGGAAAAATTATTGGAGAGTTTGATAGAATTAGTTAGAACATTACAGCACAGAACAGGCCCTTCGGCCTTCGATGTTGCGCCGACCAATATAAAAAGCAATGCCCCTCCAAACTAAACCATTCCCTTCTCTTCCATATACTTATCAACTAACCTCTTAAACGCCACCAAACTTGGCGCATCTACAACTGCTGCAGGCAGGGCATTCCACTCCCTAACCACCCTCTGGGTAAAGAACCTACCTCTGATATCCGTCCTATAACTATCACCCCTTAATTTAAAGCTGTGTCCCCTCGTGCTAGCTTTCTCCATCCTAGGAAAAAGGCTATCACTGTCCACCCTATCTAAACCTCTAATCATCTTATATGTTTCGATTAGGTCCCCTCTTAGCCGCCTCCTTTCTAACGAAAACAACCTCAAATCCCTCAGCCTCTCTTCATAAGACCTGCCCTCCATACCAGGCAACATCCTGGTAAACCTCCTCTGTACCCTCTCCAATGCCTCCACATCTTTCTTATAATGTGGGGACCAGAACTGCACACAATACTCCAAGTGCGGCCGCACTAGAGTTTTGTACAGTTGCAACATGACGTTGCGGCTCCGAAATTCAATCCCCCTACCAATAAAAGCTAAGACTCCGTATGCCTTCTTAACAACCTTATCGACTTGACTGCCTACTTTCAGGGATCTATGCACAAATACACCAAGATCCCTCTGTTCATCAACACTATTAAGAATCCTACCATTAGCCCTATACTCTACACATTTATTATTCCTGCCATAGTGCATTACCTCACACTTTTCCACATTAAACTCCATTTGCCACCTCTCGGCCCAGCTCTGCAACTTGTCCAAGACTCTCTGCAAACTATAACACCCCTCTTCACTATCTACCACTCCTCCGACTTTGGTGTCATCCGCAAATTTACTAATCCAATGTTCACCGATGACACGAAGGTCGGTGGTGTTGTGGATGGTCTGGAGGGATGTCAGAAGTTGCAGCATGACATAGACAGGATGCAAGACTGGGCGGAGAAGTGGCAGATGGACTTCAACGCGGATAAATGTGTTGTGGTCCATTTTGGCAGATCCAACGGGATGAATGAGTACACTATCAAAGGTAGGAGTCTTAGCTGTGTGGAAGAGCAGAGGGATCTTGGGGTCCGGGTCCATAAGACTCTCAAATCGGCCTCCCAGGTGGAGGATGTGGTTAAGAAAGCTTACGGTGTACTGGCCTTCATTCATCGAGGGATTGAGTTCAGGAGTCAGGAGGTAATGCTGCAGCTTTATAGGACCCTTGTCAGACCACACTTGGAGTACTGTGCGCAGTTCTGGTCGCCTCACTATAGGAAGGACGTGGAAGCTATTGAAAGGGTGCAGAGGAGATTTACGAGGATGTTGCCTGGATTGGGAGGCAATGCCTTATGAAGACAGGTTGAAGGAGCTGGGACTGTTCTCCCTGGAGAGACGAAGGTTGAGAGGCGACCTGATAGAGGTTTACAAGATGTTGAGAGGAATAGATAGGGTGGACTCTCAGAGACTATTTCCCAGGGCTGAAATGGTCACGACAAGAGGGCACAGATTTAAGGTGCAGGGAAGCAAGTAGAGGGGGTGCTAGAGGAAAGTTTTTCACTCAGAGGGTGGTGAGTGAATGGAATCAGCTGCCGTCGGTGGTGGTCGAGGCGAACTCGCTGGGGTCTTTTAAAAGACTTCTGGATGAGTATATGGGATTGGGGGTTATAGATAGGTCTATGGCTGGGTAGGTTTTGATGTGTTCGGCACAACTTGTGGGCCGAAGGGCCTGTTTGTGCTGTAGTGTTCTATGTTCTAATAGAAAATAAAGGAAGAAAGGAGGTTCAGGAACAGAGAGGCCTCAGAAAAATGTACGTGAATCAATGAAGGTAGTGCAGCATGTTGAGAAAGTTCTTAAAATATGTGGTACTTTTATTAACAAACGCATTGAGTACAATGAGAAAGGTGGTTATGGTGACCTTGTATAAGACATTAGTTATGTCTCAAGTTGGGCCAGTCATAGACAGCAGTGGGAAGTTGTGCGTGGAGCCTGAAGAGATTGGTGAGGCACTGAATAAATATTTCTCTTCGGTATTCACGCAGAGTGCTGGAAATGTAGCTATGGAGAACACTGAGGTACAGGTTGCAAATTGGGAAGTATTGTAGTAGATAGGGAGGATGTGCTAGAAATTCTCGAGGGTTTGAAGTTGGATAAGTCCCCTGGCCGGACGGGATTTACCCTAGGATTCTCTGGGAGGCAAGAGAGGAGATTGCAGAGCCTCTGGCTCTGATCTTCAGGTCCTCGTTGGTTACGGGTGTGGTTCCGGGGGACTGGAGGATAGCGAATGTGGTCCATTGTTTAAGAAGGGGAAGAGAGACCTTCCTGGGAATTATAGGCCAGTGAGTCTTACTTCTGTTGTGGGCAAGGTATTGGAGAGAATTATTAGGGATAGGATTTATAGTTATTTAGAGAGAAATGAATTGATTGGGGATATTCAGCATGGTTTCGTGAAGGGTAGGTCATGCCTTACTAACCTCATTGAGTTTTTTGAGAAAGTGACCAGAGAGGTGGATGGGGGTAAGGCGGTTGATGTAGTATATATGGACTTAGTAAGGCGTTTGATAAGGTGGCCCATGGAAGACTTCTACAGAAAATGCAGATGTGTGGAATAGAGGGTGATTTAGCTAATTGGATTAGGAATTGGCTGGCAGATAGAAGACAGAGGGTGGTGGTTGATGGGAGATATTCATCGTGGAGTTCGGTGACAAGTGGGGTGCCTCAGGGGTCTGTTTTGGGGCCCCGGCTGTTTGTAATTTTTATAAATGATCTGGATGAGGGTATTGAAGGATGGATTAGTAAATTTGCAGATGACACTAAAGTCGGTGGAGTGGTAGATAGTGAAGAGGGTGTTATAGTTTGCAGAGGGACTTGGACAAGTTGCAGAGCTGGGCCGAGAGGTGGCAAATGGAGTTTAATGTGGAAAGTGTGAGGTAATGCACTATGGCAGAAATAATAAATGTGTAGAGTATAGGGCAAATGGTAGGATTCTTAGTAGTCTAGATGAACAGAGGGATCTTGGTGTGTATGTTCATAGATCCCTGAAAGTAGGCAGTCAGGTCGAGAAGGTTGTTAGGAAGGCATATGGAGTCTTGGCTTTTATTGGTAGTGGGATTGAATTTCGGAGCCGCAACGTCATGTTGCAACTGTACAAAACTCTAGTGCGGCCGCACTTGGAGTATTGTGTGCAGTTCTGGTCCCCACGTTATAAGAAGGATGTGGAGGCATTGGAGAGGGTACAGAGGAGGTTTACCAGGATGTTGCCTGGTATGGAGGGCAGGTCTTATGAAGAGAGGTTGAAGGATTTGAGTTTGTTTTCGTTAGAAAGGAGGCGGCTAAGAGGGGATCTTATTGAAGCATATAAGATGATTAGAGGTTTAGATAGGGTGGACAGTGATAGCCTTTTTCCTAGGATGGAGAAAGCTAGCACGAGGGGACACAGCTTTAAATAAGGGGTATGAGTTATAGGACGGATATCAGAGGTAGGTTCTTTACTCAAAGAGTGATTAGGGAGTGGAATGCCCTGCCTGCAGCTGTTGTAGATGCGCCAAGTTTGGTGGCGTTTAAGAGATTTATTGATAAGTATATGGAAGAGAAGGGAATGGTTTAGTTTGGAAGGGCATTGCTTTTTATTTTGGTCGGCACAACATCGAAGGCCGAAGGGCCTGTTCTGTGCTGTAATGTTCTATAATACTATGTCCAAATCTGGGTGCCATACTTTGGAGGAGGATATGAACATATTGGAAAGAATATAGATGAAATTCATAAGGACGGCATGATGGCAGTGTTTAGCACTGCTATTTCTCAGTGCCTGTGACTCAGGTTCAATTCCCAGCTTGGGTCACTGTCTGTGTGGAGTTTGCATATCTTCCCCATGTCTGTGTGGGTTTCCTCCCACACTCCAAAAACGTGCGGGTTAGTTATACTGGCCATGATAAATTGCCCTTTGGCGTCAGGGGGACTAGCTAGGGTAAATGCATGAGGTAATGGGGATAGGTCCTGGGTGACATTGTTGTTAGTGCAAACTTGATGGATAGAGTGGCCTCGTCTGCACTACAGGATTCTATGGTTCAATGCATTCTGTAAGAATGATTCCAGGGATAAAGAACTGTAGCTGAGGTTGGACTGGAAATTTTGGGAGTGTTTCCCTTGAAGAAAAAGAGACTGAGTGGAGACTCGATAGTAGTAAATAGTGAGAAACTATTCCCAGTCAAGACAGCATCGAGAACTAGAGGGCACATATTCAAAACGATTGGCAAAAGGAGTAAAAGTGACAAGGAAAATATTTTCATTCAGAGGATGGTTAGAATATACAACCAATACCCTGCGGAGATGAAGTCAGGTGCAATCGAGTATTGCAAAGGGAATTAGATTGCTTTATGTAAAAGAGAGAATGTGCAAATTTACAGAGATAAAGCAAGGGAGTGAAAATGGGTAGAATACTCTTTCAGAGACTCAGTGCAGACTCACCAGGCCAAATGGCCTCCTTCTACACCAAAGATTCTGTGGTTCTGGGAGCATAAATATAAAAATTAGAGCCAGATCTTTCAGGATTCAAATTTATAACAGTTCAATGCACAGGAGCCTAGAAGTTTGGAATTCTGTTCTGCAAATCGATGCCAGATCAATATCAGTGCTAGATCAGCTTTTAAATTTAAATCTAAGATTGAGACCCAAGATGCAGTTAAAAAAAAAAACGTGCTAACTCTTTGATTAAAATCTTCCAGCTTTCTGCACGTAATCAAAACATATTAGCTGCAATCTCACTGACTACAGAAGGCATGTTTAGGGTAATGGCTTTCTGTAGGTACAAGTATGGACCAGTTACTTTGGAAGAATTACTTTTGTTGCTAACTTATACAAAAGATCCCTGCATAGTGCATAGATCCCTGAAAGTAGGCAGTCAGGTCGAGAAGGTTGTTAGGAAGGCATATGGAGTCTTGGCTTTTATTGGTAGAGGGATTGAATTTCGGAGCCGCAACGTCATGTTACAACTGTACAAAACTCTGTGCGGCCGCACTTGGAGTATTGTGTGCAGTTCTGGTCCCCACATTATAAGAAAGATGTGGAGGCATTGGAGAGGGTACAGAGGAGGTTTACCAGGATGTTTCCTGGTATGGAGGGCAGGTCTTATGAAGAGAGGCTGAGGGATTTGAGGTTGTTTTCGTTAGAAAGGCGGAGGCTAAGAGGGGACCTTATCGAAACATATAAGATGATTAGAGGTTTAGATAGGGTGGACAGTGATAGCCTTTTTCCTAGGATGGAAAAAACTAGCACGAGGGGACACAGCTTTAAATTAAGGGGTGATAGTTATAGGACGGATATCAGAGGCAGGCTCTTTACCCAAAGGGTGGTTCGGGAGTGGAATGCCCTGCCTGCAGCAGTTGTAGATGCGCCAAGTTTGGTGGCGTTTAAGAGGTTAGTTGATAAGTATATGGAAGAGAAGGGAATGGTTTAGTATGGAGGGGCATTGCTTTTTATATTGGTCGGTGCAACATCGAAGGCCAAAGGGCCTGTTCTGTGCTGTAATGTTCTATGTTTCTATGTTCTATTATACCCTTGCTTTCTTGTGCAAACTCGTTGTGCCTAGGAAATTAAGTTTCCCAACGTGTTAGGTTTAATTGAAGACTAATCATACAGAGGTACTGATTAATTCTTCTAATTCTGCACATTCTAACTATCCCATATGTCAATACAAATACAGAAGATAATGTTAATTTGTGACTGCAACACTTAATGAAGGAATTAGTGAAAACCAAAAAGTATCCCTCAAGAAAATCTCAGGAAGAGTCCTTGAAATAAAAAATGTTGACGTTCACTACATGAGAACGTGGTGATATCAGAATTACAAAAGCAGTGTTATAGATGTGAGGAAGTAGCTCCTTTCACAGAGACCAATCCTTGCTGAATGTGAATTCAATGCAAACATGCACAAGGTTAAATTCCAAGAAGCAAAAGGTAACTCAAGCTATAAAAATAGCTTGGCTAATGCAGAATCGAGTACTATTCAATCTGGTCTTCTGGAATTTGATTAATTGTTGTGTGTATCAGAGGAATTTGAGAGATATTCCTCTCAATCTGGGAAAAGACCATCTCTATGCTTTATTTTGCTGTTTCTATGAGATGACATGGTTCCAGCAGGTTAAACTGAATTGGGTTCACTTTGTTCTTGGGTCTTTATTCTTTCATGGGATGTGTGCATCACTGGTTAGGCTGTTTCAGAGGAGAGTTAAGAGTCAACCCTATTGCTATTGGTATGGGATCACATCAGATAAAGATGGCAGATTTCCTTTCCTAAAGCTCATTAGTGAACCAGTTAGGTTTTTAGAACAATCGACTACATTTAAACTCCTCATTTATTAATGGAACTCAAATTCTACCGGCTGCCATAGTGCAATTTGAATGCATGCCCCCACAGCATCAGCCTTGGTCTCTAGATTACTAGTCCAGCATATTACTACCATGCCACTTCCTCCCCTAAATGGCACAAATAAATATGTACAATGGCAGGCAAGGACAAGCTAGGTAGATTAGATGGTCTTTTGTCCTTTTTCACATGTTTTAATCAAGTATGCCACACCGTTCCACCCCAACACATTTCTGAATTTGTACAATTACAAATGCAAAACTAGACATGCATGTAAGTTAAGCAAAAAAAAACCAACTAAAAGGCTTCACCCACAGGACCTGTAATTGAAGTATCTGTACTGGCAGTGAACAAATATCATCTGTACACTAATCTACATTTAGATTTAATAACTTTACCTTGAGCGTTCGATTGTGGCGTTGCAGTTCACGGCACAAACTTTCTAGTTTGCTGCGTGCCAGAATGGCTTTGCTGTGCTCATTCCGGAGGTGATCCTTCTCTTGTATGATTTGAGTTTGTTTCTTTTGTAGCAGTCGCATTTGCTTTTGCGTATTTCTATGCTCTTCAAGCTGCAGAGAGATCAATTGAGATTCAGACAGATTAAAGCTTTAGATCACTTTAATAGATTGTGCCTAATTTTGCACAGCTTCATTTCTGTCAAATAAAGAACCATTTTGTTAAACATGTTAAACTTCAGCTTTACACATCATAACCAATATAACAAGACTAGTGGGCAATATTTTACTAGAACAAAGATTATCTAATGTACCATTGGTATGGATGAAAAATTCTAAGATCATAAGACACTGGAGCAGAAACAGCCATTCAGCACATTGAGTTGGAGTTGGGGACCAAGTGTAGTGTGTCAAAATTCACAGATGACACTATGATGAGTGGCAAAGCAAAGTGCACACAGGACAAAGTCTGCAAAGGGATATAAATAGGCTGAGTGGGCAAGGGTCTGGCAGATGAATACAATCCATTTTGGTAGGAATAACAGCAAAATGGACTATTATTTAAATGGTAAAAAAAAATTGCAGCATGCTACTGTGTAAACAGACCTGGATGTCCTTGAACAAGAATCACAAAAGATTGGTTTGCAGGTGCAGCAGGTAATTAAGACGACAAAAGGAATGTTGTCCTTCATTGCGAGAGGATAGAGTTTAAAAACAGGGAGGTTATGTTGCAGCTGCAAAAAACGCTAGTGAGGCCACACATACAATACTGTGTACAGTGTTGGTCTCCTTACTTGGGGAAGGACATACTGTTTGTAATTTTTATAAATGAACTGGATGAGGGTATTGAGGGATGGATTAATAAATTTGCGGATGACACCAAAGTCAGAGGAGTGGTAGATAGTGAAGAAGGGTGTTATAGTTTGCAGAGAGACTTGGACAAGTTGCAGAGCTGGGCCGAGAGGTGGCAAATGGAGTTTAATGCAGAAAACGTGACGGGTAATTCACTCTGGCAGGAATAAAAAAATGTGTAGAGTATAGAGCTAATGGTAGGACTCTTAATAGTGTTGATGAACAGAGAGATCTTGGTGTATATGTGCATAGATCCCTGAAAATTGGCAATCAAGTCGATAAGGTTGTTAAGAAGGCATACGGAGTCTTAGCTTTTATTGGTAGGGGGATTGAATTTTGGAGCCGCAACGTCATGTTGCAACTGTACAAACTCTAGTGCGGCCGCACTTGGAGTATTGTGTGCAGTTCTGGTCCCCACATTATAAGAAAGATGTGGGGGCATTGGAGAGGGTACAGAGGAGGTTTAGCAGGATGTTGCCTGGTATGGAGGGCAGGTCTTATGAAGAGAGGCTGAGGGATTTGAGGTTGTTTTCATTAGAAAGAAGGCGGCTAAGAGGCGACCTTATTGAAACATATAAGATGATTAGAGGTTTAGATAGGGTGGACAGTGATAGCCTTTTTCTAGGATGGAGAAAGCTAGCACGAGGGGACATAGCTTTAAATTAAGGGGTGGTAGTTATAGGACGGATGTCAGAGGTAGGTTCTTTACCCAGAGGGTGGTAAGGGTATGGAATGCCCTGCCTGCTGCAGTTGTAGATGCGCCAAGTTTGGTGGCGTTTAAGAGGTTAGTAGATATGTTTATGGACGAAAAGGGAATGGTTTAGGTTAGAGGGTCATTGCTTTTTCCTAATTGGTCGGTGCAACATCGAAGGCCGAAGGGCCTGTTCTGCGCTGTAATGTTCTATGTTCTATACTGGCTCTGGAGGAGGTGCAGAGGGGATTCACTAGGTTGATTCCGGAGTTGACAGAGTTGGTTTATGAGATGAGACTGAGTAGACTAGGATTATAATCATTGGAATTCAGAAGAATGAGACAAATTTTTTCAAAAGATGTAAGATTATGAAGGGAACAGATAAGATAGAAGCAGGGAGGTTGTTTCCACTGTTGGCTGAAACTAGAACTAGGGGATATGGCTTCAAAATAAGTGGGAGTGGATTTAGAACTGAGTTGAGAAGGAAGTTCTTCATCCAAAGGGTTGTGAATCTGTGGAATTCCCTGCTCAGTGAAGCAGTTGAGACAACCTTGTTGAATGTTTTTAAAGCAAAGATAGATAGATATTTGAACTGTATAGGAATTGCAGACAAATGCGAGGTAATTCTGGAGAAATGGAGATCATTCATTTTGGAAGGTCTAATAAAAATAGGAAATATACAGTAAATGGCAGAATCCTTAAGAATAATGAAAGGCAGAGGGATCTGGGTATACAAGGACATAGGTCATTGAAATTGGTAACACAGAAGGAGAAGGTAGTCAAGAAGGCACATGGCATGCTTGCCTTCATCAGCTGGGGCAGAGTTTAAAAATTGAAGTCATGTTACACCTCTGTAGAGCCTTAGTTAGGCCACACTTGGAATACTGTGTCCAATTCTGATCGCCACACTACCAGAAGGAAGGATGTGCAAGCTTTCAAGAGAGTGCAGAAAAGGTTTACCAGGATGCTATATGGCATGGAAGACATTAGCTATGAGGAGGTTGAAGGACCTTGGTTTGTTCTCACTGGAACGATGGAGGTTAAGGGCAACCTAACAGAACTCTACAAGATTATGAAGGGCATGGACAGAGTGGATAACCAGAAGCTTTTTCCCATGGTGGAAGAGTCAATTCCTAAGGGACATAGGTTTAAGGTGTGAGGGGCAAGGTTTAAAGGAGATGTATGTGGCAAATGTTTGTACACAGAGTGGTGGGTACCTGGAATTCACTGCCGTGGGACGCAGTGGAAGCAGATACAAGAGTGAGTTTTAAGGGGGCGTCTTGACAAATACATGAATAGGATGGGCATAAAGGATATGGTCTCCAGAAGGATAGGGAGTTTGAATTCAGTCAGGCAGCATGGTTGGTGCAGGCTTGGAGGGCTGAAGGGCATGTTCCTGTGCTGTAATTTCCTTTTTCCAAAGATAGGGAAGTCTAAAACTAGAGGCGTAGGTTTAAGGTGAGAGGAAGAGATACAGAAGGGTCCAGAGGGACATTTTTTCACAGATTGTGGTGTGTCTGGAACAAGCTGCCAGAGGTAGTAATAGAGGTAGATACAATTTTGTCTTTTTAAAAGCATTTAGACAATTAAATGGTTAAGATGGATACAGAGGGATATGGGCCAAATGTGGGCAATTGGAATTAACTTTGGGGTTTTTAAAAAAATGAAAGACAGCATGGACAAGTTGAGTCAAAAGGCCTGTTTCTATGTTGTAAACCTCTGAGGTGTAGAAGTCCCTGGGGCCAGACAGCATCTATTCCAGGATACTGTGGGAGGCAAGGGAGAGGTTAGCTGGGGCCCTAACAGATACTTTTGCATCCTCTTTGGCCATAGGCGAGGTTCCAGAGGACTGAAAAATGATCAATGTTGCTCCTTTGTTTCAAAAGGGAAATAACAATAATATAGGAAATTACAGAACAGAGCTTGATGTTGGGGAAGCTGTTGGAGAAAGATTCTGAGAGATAGGATTTATTCGCATTTGGAAGTGAATGGATTTGTTATTGATAGGCAGCATGGTTTTTTTTTTCCAGGGAATATCATGATTCACAAACTTGATTCAGTTTTTTGAAGAGGTGGCAAGAATGATTGATGAGGGAAAGGCAGGGGAGATTGTCCAAATGGACTTTAATGAGCTCCCTTATGGCTGGTAAAAAAACAAACTCTCATGGGATCTTGGGTGCGCTGTGATGTTTGCAGAATTAATTTGATTATAGAAGATAGAGTAGCGCTGGAAGGGTGCTTTTTAGCATGGAGATCGGTCACTAGTAGAGTTCCACAGTAATCAGTGCTTGGATCTTTGTTATTTGTAATTTACATAAATAAACAACCTGGAGGAAAGTATTACAGGTCTGACTGGTAAATTCATGGATGACACAAAATTTGGCAAAGTTGCAGATAGTGATGAGGATTGTCAAAAGGATACAGCAGGATATAGATCAATTGGAGACTTTGTCAGAGAAATGGTAGATGGAGTTTAATTCAGACAAATGAGGTATGCATTTTGGAAGATCAAATTAAGGTACAAATTATACAATAAATGGCAGAAACTTTAATAGCATTGAAACAAAGGGATCTGGGTGTACAATAACATGGATCCCTGAAAATAGCAACACAGATAGATAAGGTGGTCAAGAAGGCATACAAATGCTTGCTTTCAGTAGCCAGGCATTGAGTATAAAAGTTGGCAAGTTATAAAAGTTAAGCTGCATTTGGAATATTGCCTGCCGTTTTAGTCGCCACACTACCAGTAGGACATGGATGCTTTGTAGAGTGTGCAAAGTAGGTTTACCAGGATGTTGCCTGCTTTGGAAGCTTTAGGTATGCAGAGAGGTTGAATAAATTTGGATTTTTTTCAATGGAAAGACAGAGGCTGAGAGGCAACCTAATAGAAGTCTATAATATTATGATAGGCATAGTTTAGATGGGTAGTCAGAAGATTTTTCCCAGATGGAAGGGTTGACTACAAGAGCGTATAGGTTTATGGTGAGAGGTGGTAAGTTTAGGGGAGACATGCGGTGAATGTTTTTCACACTGGGAGGGTGCCTGAAACACACTGCCAGTGGAGGTGATAAAACAGATACATGAGCAAGATTCAAAGTGTATCTTGACAGATACTTGAATGGGAAGCAAAGAGGGACAGAAACCATTTACAGGTGGCACAGACTTGGTAGGCTGACGGTCCTGTTCCTGTGCTGCATTGTTTTTTGTTGTTCTCATCCTTAATTTCCTTGGTTATTCATGGTTTCTAGAACCCTTCTTCATTGGGATATATCCTTGTGAGTCATAAATATCTGCCATTGCTAATCAATTGTCTTTTCTGTTAAACTCCTTTCCTAGTCCACTCCAGCCAACACTGCCCTCATTCTGTTATAATTATCCAAAGTTTTTTTTAAAAAGAGGATTATGCTTTAAACTGCCATTTTAATTTAAGATGAAAGGGACGATGACTGAGTTACAGGATCTGCTTTGAACATTTCCTGACAACAAGCCTGTATGGCTTGGTTACTATAGATACAGTGAAGGGCAAAGCCAGAGTTGTATGCTGTTGAAAAGCACACGCTGGGTTTAGCGGTTGAAAACAAACACAGAAGTAGATGTTCTTGTTATTGCAGACTTCTGTCTCAGACTTTAAACAGGATGACAGAGAGCAGGAGCAGGGGGTGTGGGTGGTGTCAGTCCAGGAAACAAATGCAACAACAGCATTGGATAGCAGGAAAATGGTTGCTCTGTGATAGCTGCCGTTGCTGTTGGCAGCTGGTCCTTTAGTCGAGGGGGGAACCAGGCAAAATTTAAGAACTCAAAGATTCACCCAGGCTTGGCTGGGGGAAGAAACTGTTGGGATGAGTCAGGGTGGCATGGTGACAGTGCAGGGACCTGGATTCAATTCCAGCCTCAGGTCACTGTCTACTGGGAGCCATTGACCTGAGTGGAGGTCACAAACATGGGTAACTCCAATCAAAGAATTTGACAATAGACAGGCAATGTCATTTGAAGTAATATTAGATGGTCGACACCGAATATACATTCAACTGAGACATAAAGGCCCAACAGGAAAGGTGAATCAATCATGGCTAGCAAAAGTTAAAAGTTGCATTACAACAAAGGAAATGGCTTATAAAGTTTCATGCACACACTTTCATTTGTTGCTATGACACATTTTCACATGAAAACTATTCTATTTTGACTTAATTATTCTCAAAATTCTGGATCACTATATTCAAACATTTATCTATATATCACTAATCTTGCCACTTCTATTCATTGTGTTGATTAAACAATCAACATACAATGGCCAGAAATGTGCTAAATCTGAGGATTGGGGATCATTTACAATGTAGCAAAAAGAGGTCCAAGAAACTGCTAAAGGGAAAACAGGATATGAATGCAATGTAGCAAGAAATGTGAACGCAGCTGTAAAAGCTTCTTTAGATATGCAAAAGGAAAAGATTAGATTGGGGGATTAGCAGTGTAAATATATGGGGTTACAGGGATCTTGTGAAGGGAAGGGGATTGGGTAAGATGCCCCATCAGAGTCAGTACAGACTCAATGGGCTAAATGGCCTCCTTCTGCATTGTAGGAATTCTAATGATAAACAAGGCTAAAGGTAGATCTATTACAGGAAAATTTCTAATAAGAATAGGCAAATGGTAGAAAAATAAAACAATTAATGTGTCTGTTCACAAGAGCAAGATACAAAAAAAAACTTCCACAAATACAGAACTGAGGGGATGATGAAAATAAGGAACTGAAAAAAATTAGTATTAATAAAGAGATAGGATTTGAAAGAATAATCGAATTGAAGGTTAACTGATCCCTTGGATCAGAAAAACGACATCTCAGATGGTGGCTATAGCAATAGTGGATCCATTGGCGGTTATCTTTTAAAATGCTACAGATTCTGAAAAGGTAGCAACAGGCTGAAATATAGCGAATGTAAACCCATTCTTTAAGAAACAAGGGAGAGAGAAAGAGAGACTAAAGACCCGTATGTTTGACGCAGGTATTAGGGAAAATGTTAAAAATTATGAAGGACGTGATAACACTATGCTTTGAAAATCATGATGCAATTAAGCACAGCCAAAGAGAAATCATGTTTGACAAACCTGTTTGAGTTTTTTGGAGGCCATTACCTGTAGCATTGATAAAGGAGAAGAATATGGTGTACTTGGATTTTCAATAAACCCTTGATAAGGTTCCATACAGAAGATTAGCAAATATAGAGCAGCATGGGATTGGGGATAATGTAAGAAATTTTCAAAGTAACTTTATTGTGGTGTTAACATAAGCCTACTTGTGACTAATAAATAAACTTTAAATATCATAGAATCCCTACAGTGCAGAGGAGACCATTTGGCCCATTGAGCCAACACTGACAATAATCCCAAAAAAAGGCCCTATTCGTAACCACACATATTTACTCTGCTAATCCTTCTGACAGTAAGGGGCAATTCAGCATGGCCAATCCACCTAAGCTGCACATCATTGGAGTATGGGAGGAAACCAGAGCACCTGGAGAAAGCCCATGCAAACACAGCCTGAGAATGTTCACACAATCACCCAAAGCCAGATTTGAACCCTGGGTCCCTAGCACTATGAAGCAGCAGTGCTAACAACTGTGCCACCTTGCCATCCTCTTGCCACCTCTGGATAGCAGGAAAATGGTTGCTCTGTGATAGCTGCCATTGCTGTTGGCAGCTGGTCCTTTAGTCAAGGAGGGAACCAGGCAAAATTTAAGAACGCAAAGATTCACCCAGGCTTGGCTGGGGGAAGAAACTGTTGGGGTGAGTCAGGGTGGCATGGTGACAGTGCAGGGACCTGGATTCAATTCCAGCCTCAGGTCACTGTCTATGGGGAGCCATTGACCTGAGCGGACATGGGCAACTCCAATCAAAGAATTTGACAATAGACAGTCAAATAGTCTTGCCACCCAGACATGCAGAGAACGTTCACACTCCATATGTATTAGTCACCTGAGACCAGAATTCTTATTTGTCATTTAGATTAATGATTTGGATGAGAATATAGGAGGTATGGTTAGTAAGTTTGCAGATGACACTAAAGTTGGTGGCATAATGGACAGTGAAGAAAGCTATCTCAGATTACAATGGCATCTTGATCAATTGGGCCAATGGGCTGACGAATGGCAGATGGAGCTTAATTTAGATAAATGCGAGGGGATACATTTTGGTAGATTGAATCAGGCAGGATTTACTCAGTTAATGGAGGGGCACTGAGGAGTGTTACAGAACAAAGATCTAGGGTACGTACATGTTCGCAGCTCCTTGAAAGTGGAGTCACAGGGGAACAGAGTGGTGAAGAAGGCATTGGCATGCTTGGTTTCATCAGTCAGAACATTGAATACAGGAGTTGAGATGTCTTGTTGAAGTTGTACAAGACACTGGTAAGACAACACTTGGAATACTATGTTCAGTTCTGGTCACCTTATTATAGAAAGAATATTATTAAACTAGAAAGAATGCAGATAAGATTTACTAGGATGCTACCGGCACTTGATGGTCTAAAGCCTTCTTTAGATATGTTAAGAATAGAAGATTGGTTAGGCCAGTCAGAGACAGCAGTGGGAAGTTGTGCGTGGAGCCTGAAGAGATTGGAGAGGCACTGATCAAATATTTCTCTTCGGTATTCACGCAGGGAGATGTAGATGTAGTTGTGGAGAACACTGGGATACAGGGTTGCAAACTGGAAAGTATTGAAGTAGATAAGGAGGATGTGCTAGATATTCTTGAGGGTTTGAAGTTAGATAAGTCCCCTGGGCCGGACGGGATTTACCCTAGGATTCTCAGGGAGGCGAGAGAGGCAATTGCAGAGCCTCTGGCTCTGTTCTTCAGGTCACCGTTGGTTAGGGGTATAGTGCCGGAAGACTGGAGGATAGTAAATGTGGTCCCATTGTTCAAGAAGGGGAATAGACACTTTCCGGGGAATTATAGGCCGGTGAGTCTTACTTCTGTTGTGGGCAAAGTATTGGAGAGAATTATTAGGGATAGGATTTATAGTTATTTAGAGAGAAATGAATGATTGGGGATAGTCAGCATGGTCTTGTGAAGGGTAGGTTGTGCCTTACTAACCTTGAGTTTTTTGAAAGTGACCAAAGAGGTGGATGGGGGTAAGGCAGTTGATGTGGTATATATGGACTTTAGTAAAGCGTTCGATAAGGTGCCCCATGGAAGGCTTCTGCAGAAAATGCAGATGTATGGGATTGAGGGCGATTTAGCTAATTGGATTAGGAATTGGCTGGCTGATGGAAGACAGAGGGTGATGGATGATGGATGATGGAAGTTATTCATCGTGGAGTTCGGTTACAAATGGTGTACCTCAGGGATCTGTTTGTAATTTTTATAAACGATCTGGATGAGGGTATTGAAGGATGGATTAGTAAATTTGCAGATGACACCAAAGTCGGAGGAGTGGTAGATAGTGAAGAGGGGTGTTTAGTTTGCAGAGAGACTTGGACAAGTTGCAGAGCTGGGCCGAGAGGTGGCAAATGGAGTTTAATGCGGAAAAGTGTGAGGTAATTCACTATGGCAGGAATAATAGATGTGTAGAGTATAGGGCTAATGGTAGGACTCTTAATAGTGTTGATGAACAGAGGGATCTTGGTGTATATGTGCATAGATCCCTGAAAGTTGGCAATCAAGTCAATAAGGTTGTTAAGAAGGCATATAGAGTCTTAGCTTTTATTGGTAAGGGGATTGAATTTCGGATCCGCAACGTCATGTTGCAGCTGTACAAAACTCTAGTGCGGCCGCACTTGGAGTATTGTGTGCAGTTCTGGTCCCCGCATTATAAGAAAGATGTGGAGGCATTGGAGAGGGTACAGAGGAGGTTTACCAGGATGTTGCCTGGTATGGAGGGCAGGTCTTATGAAGAGAGGCTGAGGGATTTAAGGTTGTTTTTGTTAGAAAGGAGGCGGCTAAGAGAGACCTTATTGAAACATATAAGATGATTAGAGGTTTAGATAGGGTGGACAGTGATAGCCTTTTTCCTAGGATGGAGAAAGCTAGCACGAGGGGACACAGCTTTAAATTAAGGGGTGATAGTTATAGGACGGATATCAGAGGTAGGTTCTTTACCCAAAGGGTGGTTCGGGAGTGGAATGCCCTGCCTGCAGCAGTTGTAGATGCGCCAAGTTTGGTGGTGTTTAAGAGGTTAATTGATAAGTACATGGAAGAGAAGGGAATGGTTTAGGTTAGAGGGACATTGCTTTTTATATTGGTCGGCGCAACATCGAAGGCCGAAGGGCCTGTTCTGTGCTGTAACGTTCTATGTTCTTATGTTCCATACACGCGATGGGTCGTGAGAGGGCTGCTCTTGGATCTTTTTCTTCGAGATTATCCTAATGCTTCACATTGTTAGTGTATGCTTGACCTGGACCATTTGATGGGCAACACGACAGCTCAGTGACTATTGCTGTGCTGTGCAGATACATGGATTTGGGCCTGTGTCTGTGGGAGTTTGCGCATTCTCCCTGTGCTTGCGTGGGTTTTCTCTGGGTGCTCCGGTTTCCTCCCACATTCCAAAGATGTGCTCTTAGGCTAATTGGCAAAACAAATTCTCCCTAAATAGTCTCAAATTTGGTTTTTAATCCATAGATCTATATACATAGACAGGGACAATGGGTAGAGATGGGAACATTGGGGGTGGCGACACGGGCTCGTTGGGCCGAAGGACCTGTTTCCCGTGCTGTTTGGTTCTTTGTTCATGACACTAAGTCAGGATCCTGGCGCTGTGAGGAAGCAATGCTAACCACTGTACTTCTGTGTCGCCCTGGAAATACTGCTGTGGATTAAGAATTAATCAACAGATATAAAACTGAGAAGGGATAAACTGATTGTTCCTGGAGAACAATCCATTTGCGATACATCCAAATTTACTAATACCACAAAACTAGGAAATGGATATCGTGAAGAGGATGCAGAGGCTTCAAGGGAATTTGAATAGGCTGAGTGAATGAGCAAGAATATGGCAGACAGAATATGTGAATAAGTGTGGTGTTACCTACTGTGGTAGAAAAAAGGTAGCATATTTTTAAAATGTTAAGTTGGGAAGTGATGGTGTTCAAAAACTTCTAGGTATCCTTACATGCAAGTCACTAAAAGCTAGCATGGAAGCGCAAGAAGCAATTAGGAAGGCCAATGGATTGTTAGCCTTCATTGCAAGGCGATTTGAGTACAGAAGTAAAAATACTGTGATACAATTGCACAGAGCCTTAACAAGACTGCAACTGAAGCACTGTGTACAGAATGCGGCAAGTTTCACCAGGCCAATCAATCCTTGGTAATTAAAGCATTTTGCTTTGTGAACAGAGATTGAGGAAACTGGGTCTGTATTTTCTGGAATTTCAAAGAATGAGAGGCAATCTCATTGAAAATTAGAAAATTCGTACAGAGCGTGACTGAGATGTAGATGAAAAGTTTCCCCTGGCTGGTGAGTTTCTCACCAGAGGGCAGCGTCAGAATAAGAGGTAAGCCTTCTCAGACTAAGATGAAGAGGAATTTCATCAATCAGAGACAGGTGAATCTTCAAAATTGTCTACCCCAGATGGCAGTGGAAGCCCAATCATTGAGCATGTTACAGACAGAAATTGATAGATTTCTGGATAGTAACGGCATCAAGGAATATGTGGTATATTCCAGAAGAATGGCACTGAGTTAGATGGTCAGCCATAATCTAACTGATGCCTGAGAAGGCTCAATGGGCCTACTAATGCTCCTACGTTCTTAAACCAAACATTAGTAACTGGATAAGTAACTGGCTTTGTAATAGGAGACAGAGGGTAATAGTGGAAGGGTGTTTCTCTCGCTGCAGGTCGGTCACTAGTGGTGTGCCGCAGGGCTCAGTACTGGGACCTCTTCTATTTGTAATATATATATATAAAAAGTGACTTGGAAGAGGGAGTAAGTGGAGTGATCAGCAAGTTTGCAGACGATACAAAGATGGCTGGACTTGTGGATAGTGAGGAGCATTGTCAGGCGATGCAGCAGGACATAGATAGGCTGGTAGCTTGGGCAGACAGGTGGTAGATGGAATTCAATCCCCCCTGATAAATGTGAGGTGATGCATTTCGGGAGAAAAAAAACGTAGGGGGGAGCTATATGATAAAAGGGTAGACCTATTAAGAGTATAGAAATGCAGAGGGACCTGGGGGTGCAGGTGAACAAGTCTCTGAAGGTGGCAGAGCAAGTGGAGAAGGTTGTGAAGAAAGCATATAGTATGCTAGCCTTTATAAGAAGGAGTATAGAGTACAAGAGCCTTTAATGTTGCAGTTGTATAAAACGCTGGTTAGACCTTATTTGGAATACTGTGTCCAGTTCTGGTCACCTTACTACCATAAGGACATGGAGACTCTGGAGAGAGTGCAGAGGAGGTTTACCAGGATGCTGCCTGGTATAGAAGGTCTGAGTTACGAGGAAAGATTAGGAAAATTGGGACTGTTTTCCTTAGATAGACATAGACTTAGAGAAGATCTGATAGAGGTGTACAAGATTATGAAAGGGATAGATAGAGTAAACAGGGTTAAGCTTTTTCCTAAGATGGACTCAAATAGCACAAGGGGTCACGGGCTTAGGGTGAGGGGGGTAAAGTATAATTTGGATGCTAGAGGGAGTTTTTTCCACACAGAGGGTGGTGGGGGTATGGAATGCGCTGCCAAGTGGTGGAGGCAGATACTCTGGAGATATTTAAGAAATACTTAGATGGGCACATGAACAGAATGGAAATGGAGGGGTATAGTAAACTGATTTAAAATAGGGATCATGAGCCTTGGCTGTCCCTGGGAAGTGTGTAAATAGATGATGATATTGACGTACTTGTTTTTATCCTACAGGTGCTTTGATCCACCTTGTTGTCTAACAAGGGGCATACACGCGATGGGTCGTGAGAGGGCTGCTCTTGGATTTTTCCGAGAGTATCCTAATGCTTCACGTCGTTAGTGTACGTTGACCTGGACCATTTGATGGGCAACACGACAGCTCAGTGACTATTGCTGTGCTGTGCAGATACATGGATTTGGGCCTGTGTCTGTGGGAGTTTGCGGATTCTCCCCGTGCTTGCGTGGGTTTTCTCCAGGTGCTCCGGTTTCCTCCCACATCCCAAAGATGTGCTCTTAGGCTAACTGGCAAAACAAATTCTCCCTAAATTGTCTCAAATTTGGTTTTTAATCCATAGATCTATAGACGTAGACAGGGATCGCGTGTAGAAGTGGGAACATCGAGGTGGCAGCGCAGGCTCGTTGGGCTGAAGGGCCCGTTTCCCATGCTGTTTTGTTTTTTGTTCTTTATTAGTGAGCAGGTTATTGCTGAGTTAATGTCATTTGTCAGGACTGTCAACAACTCCTTCCATCACTTTGCTGATGATGAATAGGCTGATGGTATTGTATTTGATCAAGCTGAAATTTTTTATGGACAAGCCATACTTGAACAATACTTCATACTGCCGGATAAGATGAGCTGCCATGAAGGAATATATCATGACTGGGGAAGATCAACAGATAAAACCTGCATCAAGTAATGCATGTTAGGGACTCAAAATGTAATGTACAGAAAATATTCATGAGTATTATCAGAATTCAATTCTCCAAGTTGTTCTCATCTGTTAGTCACTTTTAAAAGAATACTTTAAACATTTTAAGAAAAACAGAGTACAAATTTCAGGTTAGAAAAGAGCCTTGTAAAACTTAAGCCATTTTAACTGACCATGTCTGCATACTTCTTGCAAAGTGCAGCAAGCTTCTCTTCTGGGGTGCTCAAAGTATTCAGTGTCTGCATCAGCAATGTAATTTCCTTTCCTGCAAAAAG
Source organism: Sphyrna mokarran (assembly GCA_024679065.1). NCBI lineage: Eukaryota > Metazoa > Chordata > Chondrichthyes > Carcharhiniformes > Carcharhinidae > Sphyrna > Sphyrna mokarran. Next base: position 470,880 of record JAGIQG010000024.1, on the reverse strand, counting down.
ACAATCAGGCTAGAAATGTAACACATTTCTTGCTAGCAAATCAATTCATGAACATACTTTCAAATGTCATCTTCTTTCCTCCCTCATTGTGATCCCCATAATATACTTGTTAATCAATAATCTGTTCTAAAGGCTGTGTTCATGCTACTTGGCGCATTGCAGGAACAGCACAATCTGTGTGAACAAAGAAAAGTACAGCACAGGAATGGGCCTTTTGGACTTCCAAGCCTGCACTGTCAAACTTGGAGGGTGCTCGTGCACTGTAGTCACATTTTATCTTTTGGAGGGCTACATAAATTGTTTGCGTATCAGATGTTTACAAACTGCTTTAGGAACTGAAACATACTAGACCAAGTGAAAGCAATTATTCAACATATCTGCACAAAATGCTAAACTGCACATGAGTTAGAACACACCACCAATACAGAATAAAATCTTATGTTAGAGGTAAGAAAAACTGAAAACAAAAAACCTGAAATAAAAGAAACTGCTGTAAACAGTCTACAGAACAATAACTTCCACATAGTAATGACTTACTGCAGGAATTCATATTTTCTCTCAGAATAAATTGCTGTAATTAGATCAAAGACACCCTGTCCACAAACAGAGAGAAACAGGAATCGAATTTATGAGTGTATTTTTCAGTATTTGATACAGTGAAGCAAAGGAGCACAAAAGTTTACAGAAATATAAACATATTACAAGTTACTACTGAACTTAACAAGTTTAGTTTCAGTTCATAAATAACAATGTACAAACTAATGGTAATTTGAAACTGTTGTGTTCTGATTCAGTAAGAGGCAATAAACATACAAGAAAATGTTTTTAAATCAAAGGGGTTTGAATGGGAACAGGGAAGAGAATGCATTTTGGTGGTTATTAAAGTAGATCATCAGTTTACTAACTTGCGCCGGCTGAATAATCAAGATTAGTGCAGTCTAAGCTTTACTCGAATATTTATAAAATCAAACTGAACTGGTATTTTTATTTCTTTAAATTTTGTGTAGCTGTTCATTAATAAATACCATAAAGATGAGAAAAAATATCATTTTCCTTCCGTCACTGCAGCAACTTCCCTGTCCTTTGCTGCATTGTGATATTTTCCATTTGTCCCAATAATCAAACTCATGCTTTTGGTGGCAGGCTATCCTAGTAATGCAAAACTACATGTAGTTTTGTGACTTGATTTGTGCCTTGGAGTTGATTCCATTAAAACTCATTCCCTTCATCTCCTTTCCCATATTCAAACCCAGAAAACACAAGGAACAGGAGCAATGGGCTGCTATTCTGTCCCTCACAATTCAACATCACAACTCAGCTTTGACCTCAAGTCCACTTGCCCCACGTTCAAATAAAAACTATCAATTGTAGCTTGAACATACTCAACAACGAAGAGAAAGCTTTACAACTACAACACTCAACTGTTATTGTGCTGTGTTAGCTACAATTTGATTGTGATTTAGTTCCCATTGTCACCTACTCAATATGATTTTAATAGATTGAATTTGAAAATTCACAGAAAAAAATCACAGCACAGAAAGAGACCATTTAGCCTATTGTATCTGCACTGGCCAAATGGGGGAAGGAAGAAACACCAAGTGTTGATCTAGGTATCTTTTAAATGAATTGAGTGTTCCTGCCTCAAACAAATTCAGAAAGTGAATTCTAGATATTCACCACTCTCGGGGTGAAAGATTTTTCATGTTGCCTCTAATCCTTCGACAAAATTATCTTAAATCTATGCCTCCTGGTAATTGACCATTGATCCCTCAGCTAAGGGAAAGAGACAGAGCATTAGAATTCCTACAATACAAAAGGAGGCTATTCAGCCATTGAATCTGTACCAATCACAATCTCAACCACTCCTTAGTCCCATAACCCTCAGTTACCCTCTCAATCCCCTGACAGTCAATTTAGCATGGCTAATCAATCTAATCCGCACATCTTGGACTGTGGGAAGAAACCAGAGCACCTGGGGGAAACCCATACAGACACAGGGAAAAAGTGCAATGTCCCCACAAACAGTGACCTGAGGCCAGAACTGATCCTGGGTCCCTGATGCTGTGAAGTAGCAGTGCTAACCACTGCATCACCATGCCACCCTATCTTTTCTGCCTACCCTAACTGGATTCTCAATTTTGTACACAATTAGTTCTCCTCTCAGTTGCTTCTGTTCTAAGGAAAATAACTCCAGCCTATCCTAGTTTCCTTCATAGCTGCAATTTTCAATCCCTAGCAACATTCTCAAATCTCCTCTGCAGTCCCTTCATAGTAATTATGTCTGTCTGTAATTCGGCCACCAGACCTGTATACAATTCCATTGTGACCTAACCAGCATTAGATCCCTTCTTTTACATTCAAATACATTATCCAAAAGAAAAGCATTCCATATTCTTTCATTGCTACCTTATTCGTCTGACCTTCCACTTTGAGGCACCTTTGGACACGCACTCAACTTCTCTCACTCACTTCATCCATCTCAATATCCTCCAATTTACTGCATATTCCCTAGCTTTTGTTTGCCTTTGCCACATGCAATCCTTTTTAATTCATGGGATGTGGCATCGCTGGCTAGGCCAATATTTATTGCCCATCTCTAATTAGCCAAGAATGTGGTAGTGAGTTGCTGCCATTCATGTGGTGTAAGTACATCCACAGTGCTTGAGGGAGCTTCAGGATTTTGACCCAGCAACAGGGAAGTAACAGTTTCCAGGTCAGGATAGTTAGTGAATTGGGAGGGCAACTTCCAGAAGGTTGTATTCCCACTTGTCCTTCAGATAATAGTGGTTATAAATTTGGACAGTGCTGCCTAAGGAACCTTGGTGAGCTCCTGCAGTGCATCTTTTAGATGGTGCACATTGCTGCCATTGTGCAGTAGCGGAAGAAGCAAATATTTGTAATCAAGCAAGCCACTTTGCCCTGGTGCTGTCGTCAAGCTTCTTGAATGTTGAGCCAGAAAAATGCTGAATAGTCCATCACACTCCAGACTTGTGCCAGGCTTTGAGGAGCAAGAAAGCGAGTCACATGCCGTAAGATTTCCAGCCTTTGCCCTGCTCTTGTAGCATTATTATCTATAATGCTAGTCCATTTCAGTTTCTGGTCGATGTTAATCATCCCAGGATGTTGATAGTGGTGGATTTGGTGATTGTAATGCTGTTGAATGCCAAAGGGCAATGGTTAGATTCTCTTTTGTTGACCTGGCACTTGAAGCGCAAATGTTACTTGCCCAATGTTGGATATTATCCAGTCTTCCTGCAATAGGACATGGGCTGTTTCAGTGTCTAAGGAGTCATGAATGTTTATAGGATCATAGAATACCTAGACTACCAAACGAGGCCATTCAGCCCATCAAGTCTGCACCAAATCTGACAGAATTAGTATAGACTCGATGGGCCAAATATACCTGACCCAGGCCTCCTCCTCCATCCTATCCCCATAACCCCACACATTTACCATGGCTAATCCATATTGGTAACACTAAGGGGCAACCTGCCATGGCTAATTCACCAAACCTTGGATGTTGTTGCTGAACACTACAGTGAACATCCCCACTTCTCATCTTATAATGGATGGAAGGTCATTGATGAAACAGATTACTGGGCCCAGGACACTACTCCGAGGAACTCCTAAAGCGATGGCCTGGAGTGGAGAGGAGTGATCTTCAATAATGACAACCATCTTGTTTTATGCCCCGTATGACCCCAAAGCAGAGAATTTTTCCTGATGATTCCCAATGACTCCAGTTTTGCTCACACTTTGGTTTGAATTCCAGTTGCCAATTCTCTGCCCAATCAAACCATTGATATCATTTTGGAGACTACAGCTATCCTCTTCTTTATCAACTACACCATCAATTTTTGTATCATCTCAAATATCCTAATCATGTCTCCCACATGCAAATCAAAATCTTTAATCTATTCAACAAATAGCAAGGGGCCCAATACTCAGCCTGATGGAACTTCACTAGAAACTGCATTCCATTTGCAGAAACATCAACCATTAGATCTTAAGAAATAGGAACAAGAGCAAGCTTTCAGCCCTCTGTGCCTGCTCTGCATTCAATAAGATCCACGCCTTTATGTTTTCTGTCACTGAGCCAATTTTGAATTCAACTCGCCACCTTCCCCTGTAACTAATGGGGTTTCACTTTTCTGATCAGTCTGCCATTTGGTAGAAATTACAACACTTCAGAGAATTGAAGAACTATGGTGACTCCACAAACACAAAAGGAGCTAGGAAGAAAAAATATTTTAAAATCTCATGATTGATTGGCTTAATTAACAAACATAAAATCTTATACATTCTAAAAGCATTGCAAATACAAAAAAATTAGACTATTGAATAAGATTAGCACACTTCAAATGATGAATCTAAATGATGAAGGCTTCCAGGGTCAGGTGCAATGTTGTCATAATTGACCCTGAAAACACAAGCAGTAAGGAAGGTAGAACATTCACTAGTAACGTATCAAAACTGATGGGAGCTGGCATAGATACAAGCAGCACTATAAGCATGTATCATTTTTAGTTGCAAAAAATTAACTTTGACATAGTTCTAATGCGTCTGATGGCATATAATCTTGGCAAGATGACTCTTTCATAAGGAAGCTTTGTTTCTCTTCACCCTCACTAAAAGGCCAACTGTTGCAAAAGCATTCTGGATTTAGATATGTGCGTCAGAAAAACAGTGTCATCACGTGGAGATAATCAGCGAAATTGTGCAGCGATCAGTGCTTCAGCCCCTTGATGTCATTTGCTTTAATGATCTTATGCAAACCAAAGTATTAAATTTGTAGAGAATACTAAATACGAAACACAGTTGAATTTAAAATTACTGGAAAGGGTTTGGATTTTTTTTCTTTTTACAATCCAGCAGACAAATCAATTACTAAAAAATAATAATTTGTCACCTCCAGTTCTGTCTATGCCATTTCTCTACTGGCCAACTTCCCATCCTCTCTCTCCCATAAACTTCAGCCAAATCTCTGCTGCCTGAATTCTGGTCCACACCCACAAATTCAGGAGGCATTTAGCAAGTACAGGACTAAAGCTCAAAAAAACTCACCCTCATGTTTCAGTGCCTTCAGGGCTTTTTCTTTCCCAACTCTAACCTCCTCCAGCCTTCAGAAAATGCTGCATTTTGCCTACTCTGGCTTCTGTTGCTAATTCTGATTTCTCATGCCCTCCATCCCTGGCAGACATGTCTTCAAACAATTAGATTTCAATCTCAAGAATTCTCGCTAAATCTCTCAATTGTAAATCCACTGCTTTGATCAAAAATTTTGATACCTCTAAAATATCACCTTTGTTTAGCTTAGCAGCCAATCTGTCCAATTCAAACATTTTGAGACATCATTTCAGTTAAAAGCATTTATAAAATATGTTGTTTTACTGTTACTGCATACTCAGAGAAGATTGGCAAGGAGTCTCTGAAGTGCAAAGTCTGATTCCTGTTGTCACAAATGTGAAGAGGCAACTAAAATATTATTGCAGGATGTTGGAGAGGGGCATTTGAGAGGGAGCAGCAGGGAAAAAAATGAGAAAGAAGTTGCAATTACATAGCGTATTTCACGATCTCAGTTTTACAATCAATGAAGTACTTTCTGAAGTGTTGCAATGGAGGAAACACAGCAGCCAATTTACACACAGCACACTCCCACAGAGAGCAATGCGATAACAACCAGATCATTCACTTCTGGGATGTTGATTGAGAGATACATATTGGCCCAGAATACTGTGGTTAACTCCCCTGTATTTCTTCAAAACAGTGCTATGGAAAGGGCAGTTTAACATTACAAGCGAAAAGTTGCACCTTCAACAAGGCAACTCTGCCAGATTACAGTTTTGGATTATCAGCCTGGATTTGCGTTCAATTCTCTGGAGTGACACTTGTTCCCATTACTTTCTAACACTGACAAGAATCCTGTCCACCAAACGACGGCTGACAATCAATGAAATGACAAATGGTCTAAGCTTTTCCTTATTGTTTTCTCAGTTATGTCTAAAGAAAACTATAGAGTTATGTAATGTTGATCACACAAAAAGGTACAAATGCAATGAAAATGACATATTGTTTTCTATCATTTTATTTAAACGTAAGATGTAGGTTTGCCTGGATGAAATACTTAAAAAATTAAAGATTTAATCAATAGCTTTCCCGGGTTTCAGATGTTTCAGGAGGCACAGGGAGGGAAACAAAAAAAGAGATGGGGGAGTGGCACTATTGATCAGGGATAGTAAGAAGTCTCACAACACTAGGTTTTAGTTCAACCAGTTTATTTGATAGTAATCCCAAGCTTTCAGAAACAGTGTTCCTTTGTCAGGTGTGTGGAAGGTTCTGATCAGAGAAAGGCATATAAAAACACACAGTTTACAGAATGATTAGAATGCAAGTCTTTGCAGCTAACCTGCTATTTAAGTCTTAAAGATGCAGATAATGAGAGTGGAGACAGTGCACAGGTTAAAGAGATGTGTATTGTCTCCAGACAGGACAGTGAGATTTTACAAGCCCAGGCAAGTCATGGGGGTTACAGATAGTGCAACATGAACCTCCACATCCCAGTTTTCAGGTAAGCATTCTCCAAGGCAGCCTTCACAACACATGACAGCCCAGCGACTCTGCGCTGAGACTGATAGCCAAGTTCCACACACGAGGACAGCTTCAACCGGGATCCAATGCCGGCATCTCTACATGATGACTACCATCTATCAGGGATAGTGTCATGACGGTAGAGAAGGTGGACGCTGTGGAGAGATCGTCTACAGAGTTTCTGTGGATGGAAGTTCGGAACAGGAACGATAAAAAGGATGAGATGCGAAGGAATAGGACCTATAAAACGTGACGGTGGGAAAGTTTGTACAGAACCGGTAGAAATAGCAGAGGTGCTCAATGAATACTTTACTTCAGTATTGACGATAGAAAAAGATCTTGGTGGTTGTCTGACCAAGGCCATAAGAAACTACAAAGGATTGTGAATACAAACCAGCCTCCTATCCATCCACTCTGTCCACACTTCCCACCATCTTCGAAAAGCATAATTAAGGACCTCACATACCCATGACATTCCCTCTTCCACTTTCTACCATTGAGAAAGAGATAAAAAAAGTCTGTGATCACATACCAACCAACTCTAGCTGACTCTGGCTAGCTGATAGAAGACAGGGTGGTGGTTGATGGGAAATATTCAACCTGGAGTGAAGTTACAAGTGGTGTACCTCAAGGATCTGTTTCAGGGCCACTGCTGTTTGTCATTTTTATAGATGAGGGTGTAGAGGGTTGGATTAGTAAATTTGCTGACGATACCAAAGTGGGGAGTTGTAGACAGCGAGGATGGATGTTACAGTTTGCAGAGGGACATAGATAGGTTGCAGAGCTGGGCCGTGAGGTGGCAAATGGAATTCAATACGGATAAGTGTGAGGTGATTCACTTTGGTAGGAATAACAGGCATATGAAATATAGGGCTAATGGAAGGACCCTTAATAGTGTTGTCGAGCAGAGGGATCTTGGGGTACAAGTATATAGCTCTTTGAAAGTTGGCACCCAGGTTGATAAAGTTGTTAAGAAGGCGTACGGTGTGTTAGCTTTTATTGGTAGAGGGATGGAATTTAGGAGCCGTGAGGTTATGTTACAACTGTACAAAACTCTGGTGCGGCCGCACTTGGAGTATTGCGTACAGTTCTGGTCGCCGCATTGTAAGAAAGATGTGGAAGCATTGGAAAGGGTGCAGAGGAGGTTTACCAGGATGTTGCCTGTATGGTGGGAAGGCCTTATGAGGAAAGGCTGAGGGACCTGAGGTTATTTTCATTAGAGAGAAGAAGGTTACGCGGTGACCTAATTGAGGCGTATAAGACGATCAAAGGACTGGATAGGGTGGATAGTGAGAGCCTTTTTCCTCGGATGGTGATGACCAACACGAGGGGACATAACTTTAAATTAAGAGGTGGTATTTATAGGACGGATGTCAGAGGCAGGTTCTTTACACAGAGGGTGGTGAGAGCGTGGAATGCCCTGCCTGCAGCAGTTGTGGACTCACCTACTTTGGGGGCATTCAAGTGGTCAGTGGATAGGCATATGGATGATATTGGAATAGTTTAGGTTAGAGAGTCCACCGGCTGGCGCAACATCGACGGCCGAAGGGCCTGTACTGCACTGTAACGTTCTATGTTCTAACTCAAGAATATAGAACATTACAGCGCAGTACAGGCCCTTCGGCCCTTGATGTTGCGCTGGCCAGTGGACTCTCTAACCTAAACTGTCTGAGGGTAAATCCATGTCTGGCATGTGGGAGACTTTTAAGGAGCAGTTGATGGGGCTGCAGGATAGGCATGTGCCTGTAAAAAGGAAGTATACAAAAGATAGGATTCGAGAGCCATGGATAACCAGGGAAATTGATGATCTGATCAAAAAGAAGAGAGGCGTATGTTAAGTCCAAGCAACTGAAAACAGATGCAGCTTTGGAGCAATACACAGAGTAGGGAAGATTTTAATCAGGGAGTTAAGGACAAAAAGAGGTCACAAAATGTTCTTGGCAGACAGGGTTAAGGAAAATCCAAAGGCATTTTATTCATACATTAGGAACAAAAGAGCTGTCGGAGGGAAAGACAAAAATCGGACCTCTCAGGGACAAAAGAGGGGAATTATGCTTATAACTGAAGGGAATAGGGGAGATCCTAAATGAATACTTTAGAACATAGAACATAGAACAATACAGCACAGAACAGGTCCTTCGGCCTTCGATGTTGT